>PVIA01010434.1:0-51725 GCA_004024845.1 Tonatia bakeri
CTACCCTTTGCAACATCATGGATGCAACTGGAAAGCATTATGCTAAGCGAAATAAGCCAGGCAGTGAAAGACAAATACCATATGATCTCACCTTTAACAGGAACCTAAACAACAAAACAAAGAAACAAGCAAATATAGTCAAAGACACTAAAATAGAGGACAGGCTGAAAGTGGCCAGAGGAGAGAGAAGAGGGAATTTCAGGGGAAAAGGGGAAGGGTTTACAGGAACAAAGTTAAAAGACACGTGGACAAAAACTAGGGGGAGGGTGGTAATGGGAGGGGAGTGAGGAGGGATGGGTGGGCGGACTGGAATGGGAGTAAAGGGGAGAAAACTGTACTTGAACAATGATTAAAAAAAAAACAGTGGGAAAACAAGCTAGATATTAAGAAGAACAGAGAATATTTTCAAACTGGGTAGAGAGTTCCCAGATAGCTTTAACTGTCTAGTGTCACTGTTATAATTCTACCTACCTGGCAGCAGCCTTAGACAGCTGTTTCTCATGGTGCAGACACAGCGTCGGAGGACGTCTGGTCTTGGTCTGTGTGTGTTAAAAACACTCCCTGTTTTAAGTATGTGTTGTGCCCTGGAGGAGGTGACTTAGGAAACCACTAGTTTGGATGCTTTCTTCCCCAAATCTGCCCAATAATTAACTTCTCAGAGACACCACTTCTTCTAAGGATTTGCATAGTTTTATAAATACTTGTACTAGAATCCTCCTTGAAGGTGTTTTTTTCATGTGTGTATTTTCTTTTCTGTAGCTGTTTTTTAAATTTCTGACATTATTACAGATGTGCCCCATTTACCCCCTTCTTCTTCTGCCCAGCCACTGCACTCCCCACCAGCCTTCACCACGTTGCTGTCTGTGTTATGCATATGTGTTCCTTGCCTATCTCTTCCAGTCCCTGCCCCCACCAGCCTCCCCTCTGACAGTTGTCAGTGTGTTCCATATATCCGTGCCTCTGGTCCTATTTTATTCATCAGTTTATTTTATTCATTAGATTCTGTTTATAGGTGAGATCATACAGTATTTGTCTTTCTTTAACTGGCTTAGTTCACTTACCATAATGATCTCCAGGTGTATCCATGCTGTTAAAAAAGGTTAGAGTTCCTTCTTTTATACAGTCACATAGTATTCTAGTGTGTAAATGTACCAGGGCTTTTTTATCCACTCATCTACTGATGGGCACTTGGGCTGTTCCCAGATCTTGGCTATTGTAAACAATGTTGCTAAGAATATAGGGGGGGCATATATTCTTTCTGATTGGTGTTTTGGGATTCTTAGGATATATTCCCAGGAGTGAGATTGCTGAATGTAATTCTTAAGTTTCTTTACATAAGAAGATATGATACTGTGTAATCAAAGACCTCCCCAAATGAATAATCACTCTACTAGTCTTTTTTGCCTATTTGAGGACCTTAGGTCAGAGTGAACAGAATTATCTATTAATAGACATTTCATTGAAGTATAACTGACCTACAACATTACATAGTTTCAGATGTACAATGTCATAATTCAATAATTGTGTTTACTGGGAAATAATAACCACAATGTCTAGTTGACATTCATTACCACACATTGTTACAATTTTTTTGTCATGAGAACTTTTAAGATCTACATTGTCAGCAACTTTCAAATATGCAATACTTTCTTATTGAGTATAGCCACCATGCTGTACATTAGATTCCATTACTTATTTATTGTACAACTGGAAGTTTGTATCTTTTCACTCCCTTTATGCATTTTACACCCTACCCTCCCACATACAGCTTTTCTCTGGCAATAACCAATCTGTTTTCTGTATCTAAGAGCTTTTATTTTTGGGGGGGAGGATTTCACAAAAGAGTGAGATCATATGGTATTTGACTTCCTCTGCCTGACTTATTTTTCTAGGCCTAATGATCTCAAGGTTCATCCATGTTGTCATGAATAGCAACATTTCATCCTTTTTATGGTTAAATAATATTCCCATCCGTGGGTGGACACTTACATTGTTTCCATATCTTGGCTACTGTAAATAATGTTGCAGTTAACATTGGGGTGCACATATCTTTTTGAATTAGTGTTTTCTTCAGATAAATACCCAGAAGTTAAATTTCTGGATCATATGGTAATTTTATGTTTATTTTTTTCAGGAACCTTCAAAAGTTAAATTTATGTTGCTATTTTGAAATAATTAATAGGTTCATGTGAAGTTGTAGAAACAGTGCTAAAGGGTCCTGTGTACCTTTCATCCAGGTTTCTACAAAGGTTACATTTTTATGTAATGATAGTCAAATACTTAATCCAAGAAATTGATATTAGCACACTACATGTATATAGTTCTGTGACATTTTCTCCCATGTGTAGTTTCCTATAACTGTCTCTGCAATCAAGATACATAAAGATTCATTCATCACAAAGATATCCTACATGTTACCCCCACATCCCTAAACCCTGGCAGGTCTAAAACTAAGATGTTCTTTATTCTTCAACAATACTCCTAACAATCTTAGATTCATACCTATTGATATGTTTTAAAAGATAAGGAAAACAGCCCTGGCTTGTGTGGCTCTGTGGATTGAGCACAGGTCTGTGAACCAAAGAGTTTCCAGTTTGATTCCCAGTTGGGGCACATGCCTGGGTTGTGGGCCGGGTCCACAGTATGTGGTGCATGAGAGGCAACCACACATTGCTGTTTCTCTCCCTCTCTTTCTCTCTCCCTTCCCCTCTCTCTAAAAATAAATAAATACTTTTTAAAAAGATAAGGAAAACATATCTCCCAAATTTGCCTGTAGTCTGTGTGATAAAATTCTGTTAATTTTCTCTGTGCTTTTTACATTTTCTCTTATCTATGTGTCCATGTCTATTAGTTGTCTAGGGCTGCTATAACAAAACAAACAGACCAGACAGCTTAAACAACAGGTATTTCTTTTGTCACAGCTATGGAATCTAGATGTCCAAGATCTAGGTATGTCGAGATCTCTGGTGTCTCTTTTTCTTAAGAACATCAATCCTATGTGATTAGGGCCCCACCCTTCTGACCTCATTTACCTTTACTTCTAGAAGACCTTCTATCCATATATAATTGCAGGGGTTAGAGTTTCAACATATAAATGTACCGGGGACACAATTCACTTAAAATGCCATGTTTTATTTAATATTTGTGAAAATTATGGAAAGAGTAAATTCTACATAGGAAGATGTCTTGATTTTCACTTAATTCCTTAAGAATATTTTTTCCAGATATAGAATTCTGGGTTGACACCACTTCTGTTTCAAAACCTGAATCATGTTGTGCTACTGGCACCCATAATCCCTGATGAGAAATTAACTGATGTTTCCACTGTTTTCCATTTACCAATGAATATCATTATTTTTCAATCCCTTGCTGCTTTCAAGATTTTTTTTTGCCTTTAGTTTTCCAAAGTTTTATTTTGATGTGTCTTGGCCTGGATTCCTTTTAGTTTATCCTGTTTGGAGTTTCCTCAGCTTTTGAATGTATATGTTTTTGTCTTTTGAAAAATTTGAGAAATTTTTATCCATTTTTTTCTCTGAATGATTTTTCAGTTCCATGTTCTCTCACTCCCTGTAGAATTCAATAACAGAAATATTAAATATACTTTGTTATAGTAACGCAGGTTCCTGAGACTCTTCTTTTTTTTTTTTTTTTTTTGTAGTCTACTTTCTGTCTTTTGTTCAGATTGGGTAAGTTATATTGTTCTGTCTTCAAGTTCATTGATTTCTCCCCTTTTGTCTCATTTTGCTATTAAGCAAATTTAGTAGAGTTTTTGTTTAAGTTATTGGACCTTTCAGGTCTAAAATATTCATTTTGGTCTTCATTATATCACCTGCTTCTTTGTCAAGGTTTTCTATTTCTTTACTGAGACAATCTATGTTTTCCTTTGTTACAAAACATTGTTGCAATTGCTCATTGAAACATTGATTACGGCAGCTTTAAAATACTCGTCAAATAATTCTAATTTGTTTCTAAGCTAAGATTTTCCTGGCTCTTTGCAGCACAATGATTTTTGTATTGTATCCTGGATACTTAAAGTATTATATTTCAAATCCCTGGATTTTAATAATCTTCTGTTTTGGAAGACTTCTCTGACACCATGCCATCTTGTTGCTGGAAGTGAGGGTGAAAATCCAGGTTTCCCCCTTGCGCCCACTGACTCTCTGGTGAGGAGGGATACCTTGTCACTCCTGGGTGGAGTCAGAGATTCTCACTCCCACCAGCCCACTGCTTACACCACCCTGCTGCTTACACCACTCTTTCTTGGAGTTCTAAGGAGGCCTTGCAACTGCTGCCCACATGGCCTCTACTGACATAACTGAGAGGAGCTCTCTACTCTTGGGTGTGATGAAAGGCTCAGCTGCTTCTCTGCTACAATGCCATCAGGGTGGCAGGGAATGCTTCATTACGGGTGGGTTAGGGTAGAGCTCTGGACTTCTTACTTGACTTTTGATGATGAGGATAAGGATGTGACCAGTTTTTCTCTGCAGTGTTTAGTTGGAGTAGGGGAAGTTACTATTGAAATATTTTATGTTTTACTAGGCTTTCCCTTTTCTGGTCTTTGGATAAAAAGAGAAAATATAATCTAGTTGCCCCTTCCAAATTGAAATCTGATTAAGAACATTGATCCTATCTAGTTAGGGCCACCCCTTGGGATAAGAATACATAACTATATTGCCAGGGAGGATAAATACTGAGGATGCCAGCAAAGTGTTGAATTCTGTGCATTAGGGCCAGAATAGCTTGTACATCCTGTTCAGAGCACAGTTTTAGACCCCTGTGGACAGGAGTATATCTTTGAACACCAGTCTCACCTGGTGATGCCACATGTCTGTTCTCACATTAATAGTAAACTGAGTAAAGATTGTTCCCGTTACAATTGTAATCAAAATAAAAATGAGCCCTGGCTGGTGTGGCTCAGTTGGGGGAAAAATTGTCCTGTAAACCAAAGGCCACAGGTTTGATTCCCTGTCAGGGCACATGCCTAGGTTGCTGGTTCTGTCCCCAGTTGGGACATGTCCAAGAGGCAACCAATAGGTGTTTCTCTTTCACATCAATGTTTCTTTCTCTCTTTCTCTCCCTCCCTTTCCCTCCTTCTAAAATCAATGAGCATGTCCTTGGGTGAGAATAAATATATATATAGATAAATAAATAAAACAGAGAGTAGCATTACTATAAACTTTTTTTCCAGTTTTTCAATCATTTACTGTATGAATTTGCTTTAGTCTTGCTTAGGAAATTGCCCTTCATTTTCTAATGTTTTAGCTAATACAGACTATCAGTGATATAAATTATAATTGAAAAATAAACAAAAACAGAAAATAAGAGAAGTAATATTGTTAGTGTTGATAGCTAGATATTAATAAAGGAAGGGAGTAAAGGGAATTAAGCACTATCAAGCAAAATAAACTAGGGAGCTGAATTGGAAGTTACAGCATTCAATAGGCACTCCAGGGGATTGCAACTTTGCACCACCAAAGACAAAACACCCCTCCCTCCCCCATCTAGGGAGGAAGGATGAGTTTTCAATCTCCCCAGGGTACAACCTGTCCATCTGCCCAGACCATGGGGAGAAGGAATAAACAATAAAAATAAAATTTTCTGGTGTGCACACACCCAGTAGAAGCCACGATGTCATAGGGGAGGTGCTGCCACTCTGAGGCATGAGCAGTAGGAACTAAGAGGGCAAAAACGAGGAGCAGAGCCTAGCTTGGGAAAAAATTAGATTGGATTAGGGACAAAAAATCCTGGAAATAAATCAGTTAGGGGGAGTACCCAAAACCAGCCTATGACAGATTGGTTATTTTGAAAGGGAACCTGGTCCTTCTTAAGCCCAACATAATATAATTCAAGCTTAAAACCCCCCCCCCTCGTTCTCTCCATTTGCACATTCTCTCTCTGTAGCAGCCTTGTGGCCCTAGTAACCACTTGGGGCCATGGGCATGAGCCTGGGTACAGCAACACAGAGTCAACTGAAGCACAGCCAGGAAAAGAAGATAAACTACCCAGACGGGGACAGGAACCAAACTGGACTGAACCAATGGCACAGAATTTTTGGATCCTGGCCTTTCTTTTGGACCTGATGAAGACAAAACTGAACTTTTTCCGCAGGGGGATGGACAGAAATCAGACACTGGGAACCTGGGCACAGCCATTTATTTCAACCCCAATAAATCTTACCACTAAACCTCACCCTCCCATGCATGGGTCCCTAAAAATGCTTTTCCTGTGCCTCCATGAAAAGATCCCATTTCCACTGGCAATAGTAATAGCAAAAAGGAAAAAATAATTTTAATAGTTTTTAATATAACAGCAATTTGTTCAGTAAACAATATTTCCTAAATTAACAGACTGTCATCCTGACACCAATTGTTGGAGAGAACATTGTTATTTCCCTGGCTTTACATACCATTTTTCACACATTGACTTGAAATACCATTTCTGTTTAACACTATATGTTATGTATAATTTATCCTTTATTTTGTTTCTTTGGTTCATTTCTCTATTCCTGGAAAAATGCTCTACTTCTTTAAAGTGCCATACGGGTTTTTTGTGTATGTGTTTTGAGAGGCAAATTTCTGTGTTTAATATCAAATAAATCCAAATGTGGACTTGGATAAGGGGAGACTTTAATTAGAAAGATTATTCCAATAGGGAGAATGCTCTGATCCTCAGAGATCTGTGAGTATCTCAAAATCATACAGAAAAAGATTTGTCTTTTACAGGGTGAAAGAAAAAGCAGGCAAAGATTAGTAGAATATTTGGAGGGGAAGTTGAAAAAAAGGGGGAAATTATCAGAGTCATGACAGGAAATGGGGATCTCTGTGGTCAGCCAGTTCCCAAGAGAAACTGATGAGAGGGCATGTTACACTTTCTGTGTGTGTGTGTGCTTGGTCAGACTCGGAGTAGGCAGAGTTCAGGAGCCTGTATGAAAAGAGAAGCCTGATTTAAGTATGGTCAAAACAAGGCTGAGAAAAAGAAATGAATAAGGTGAACACCTGATTACTTATTATTGTTTACGACTGTTCTGTCTCTCCTTTCACATTTTTCTTCAGTATAACCTTGTAGATAGTTTACTAAGTTCCGTAAAAAATGTCTTGGGATTTTCACTGTGATTGCACTTACAGTGTAGATTAATGTGGAGTTAATAGTTTCTTACAACATTAACATTTTCTATCACTTCAGTATAATTCTCTTTATGTAGGTTATGATTTTTTTCAGTTACACTTTATAGTATTGTCCTTGAGGGCATTTCTTTTTCCCCTTTATTAAGAAAATTTATTTATTTTCATGGCATACAATAATTAACAACTAGACAATGACTATATTGACAAATGTGTATGAACTTCAATTTCTAGATTACCTATATCAGTAACATCCATATACATATAACTAAAGTTTATAATCAATGTTTATTTGACAATGTTTCCCATGTGATTTAACATGCTAAATAAAGCTAGATTTACATATCTATCATTTTAGGTCGCCAATAAAAATTTTTTCTAAACATGCATTTTTGTATAAATGTTTCTAGCTACTGCTGAAGTTTTGTTTTAAAAATTTAAATGAGACTGTTATTGTTTGCAGATGACATGATAGTGTACATAGAAAAGCCTATAAGCTACACCAGAAAACTACTCAACCTAATAAGTGAATTTGGCAAAATATCAGGATACAAAGTCAATATTCAGAAATTGAAGTCATTTTTATACACCAACAATGAAATATCAGAAATAGAAACTAGGGAAAAATTCCCATTTACTATAGCAACAAAAAAATAAAGTATCTAGGAATACACCTAACCAAGGAGGTAAAAGACCTATACTCAGAAAACTATGCAACATTGAAGAAATTAAGGAAGACACAAACAAATGGAAACATATATGTGTTCATGGACTGGAACAGTCAACATCATAAATATATCCATCCTACCCAAAGCAACCTATAGATTCAATGCAATCTCCATAAAATACCAATGACATATTTCACAGATTTAGAACAAATATTTTTTTTTAAATTTTATTTTAATGATTGTTCAAGTACAGTTTTCTCCCCTTTACTCCCAATCAAGCCCACCCACCCCTCCCTCCCAACTTCGCTCCCATTACCACCCTCCCCCTAGTTTTTATCCATGTGTCTTTTAACTTTGTAGAACAAATATTTCAAAAATTATGGAACTGAAAGTGACCTGAATAGCCACAGCAATCTTGAGAAAGAAGAACAAAGTAGGAAGGATCACAATACCTAATACAAAAATATACTACAAATCTATTTTAATCAAAACAGTCTGGTACTGGCATAAGAATAGACACATAGATCAATGCAACAGAATAAAGAGCCCATGTTGCTATGGTCAATTAATATTAAACAAAGGGGTAGAAGCATAAAATGGAGTAAAAATAGGCTCTTCAACAAATTCTGCTGGGAAAGCTATACTGGTACATGCAAAAAAATTACACTACACCACTAATTTACACCATATACTAGAATAAACTCAAAATGGATAAAAAAAAAACAAAAATATAAGCTGAGACACCATAAAAATCCAAGAGGAAAACATAGGCAATAAAGTTTCAGATATTCTATGCAGCAATATTTTTGCTGATACATCTAGGGCAAGGGAAATAAACGAAAAGATAAACAAATGGGACTACATCAAATTAAAAAGCTTCTGTACGGCTAAAGAAAACATCAGCAAAATGACAAGGGAACTAACCATATGTGAAAATAAATTTGCCAACAATACCTCAGACTGATCTCCAAAATATATAAAGAACTTCTACAACTCAACTCCAGGAAGGCAAAAAATCCAATTAAAAAATGGGCAAAAGACCTGAACAGACACTTCTCCAAGGAGGACTTACAGAGGGCCCAGAGACATATGAAAGGATGCTCAGCATCATTAGCCATCAGAGAGATGCAAATTAAAACCACAACGAGATACCACTTCACACCAGTCAGAATGGCCATCATAAATTAACAAAAAAGTGGAGAAAAGGGAGCCTTACAGCACTGTGGGTGGGAATGCAGACTGGTGCAGTCACTGTGGAAAACAGTATGGAATTTCCTCAGAAAACTAAAAATGGGTCTGCTTTTTGACCTAGCAATTCCACTGCTGGGACTATATCCTAGGAGCCCTGAAACACCAATCCAAAAGAACCTATGCACCCCAATGATCATAGCAGCACAGTTCACAAAAGCCAAGTGCTGAAAGCAACCTAAGTGCCCATCAGTAAATGAGTGGATCAAAAAATTATGGTACATTTACACAATGGAATTCTACTCAGCAGAGAAAAAGAAAGAACTCCTACCCTTTGCAACAGCATAGATGGAACTGGAGAGCATTATGCTAAGTGAAATAAGCCAAGTGGTGAAAGACAAATACCATATGATCTCACCTGTAAGTGGAACCTAACCAACAAAACAAACGAGCAAGCTAAGTATAACCAGAGACACTGAAATTAAGAACAAACTGACAGTAACGAAGCTGACAAAGGAAAAATGGAAGGAGATAATTCAGGGAGAAAGAGGGAAGAAGGATTTTCAGGAACATCTATAAAGGACACATGGACAAAACCAAAAGGGGGTAGGATGAAGGGTGGGAAGTGGGGATGTGTGGGGTGGGGGAGAGTGGTGGGAAGAAAATGGAGACAACTATACTTGAACAACAATAAAAAAGGTATTAAAAATAAAAGCATTGAAATTGTAGTATCTGTTGTCCAGGAATCCAAAGTTTAGCCATTTGGGATTCTGAGAGCTCAGGAAATAGAAGTTCCATGAATGGTAGATGTGAGAAACTGGAAGAACGTAGAGCTTGGAAAGTAACTGGAGAATCAGAAAATGGAAAGGACTACTCTGTTATACTATTCTAATATTTTATCATAAGTTAGCCTTGTCATTGAATTTAAGAATTTCTTTGTACAATGCAGGTATGAATCTCTTATTACACTTGATCTTAGTCATAAAGCTGAGAAGTGATGATGAATCTCTTACTAACAAGCAAATATTTTATCATCAGACTTAAAAGCTTTTATTTTAAATTTTTTATTGTTGTTCAAGTACAATTGTCTCCATTTTCACCCCCACCATCTATTACAGTGACATTGATTAATCAGATTACATAGGTTTTGAGTATATGAGTACACTTCTATGACAGATAATTTGCATATTGCATTGTGTGCCCATCACCCAAGGTCAACTCATCTTCTGTCACTTCAGACTTTTTAAAATGGTGTCTTATCACCTAGATACTTTCATTTAAGTAGTAAATCTCATAAGTTTTTTCTTTGACTTTGGATTTTGATTAAAAGGATGTTATTAATGAAATTTCAAATTGTGGCCTCTATTTTTTTGAAAGTTGCCATATGTTCATAATGTTGTCCTCTCTCCTCAGTAAAACAGGGTTTTCTTAACCTTGGGGGTAACAGAAGAGAACATAAAATTTCCCGTTGAAGTGTACTTTCTCCTTATTTTTTTTTTAATTTTTAAATTTTTAGAGAGGGGGAAAGGAGGGAGGAAAACATTGATGTGTGAGAGAAAGATCAATTGGTTGCTTCTCTAACACCCACAACCAGGAACCTGGCCTACAACCCAGGCATGCTCCCTGGCCAGGAATTGAACCAGTGACCTTTCAGTTTGTAGGCCAGCACTTAACCCACTGAGCCACACTGGCCAGGGCTACTCTCTCTTTCTATCTTACATGTCGTTATAGAAACTTTCCTGTTTCTATAGTGAAAAGGAAGACACCTACCTGTTTTTAGCATCTGTATAATGTAAGGGAATTTAGAACAGAGTTTCTCAAGTTCAGCATTATTGACATTTGGAGGCTGTATAAATCTTTGGCTGTGGCTGTCCTGTGCATTGTAGAGTGCTGAACAAAATCCCTTGCCTTCACTCACTACATGCCAGTTGGTACCCATCCAGTGTATAACAAGAGATGTCTCCAGAAACTGCCAAATGTTCCCTGGGACAAGATTGTCTCCCAGGTGAGCACTGCTTTAGAGCCTTTTACATACTAATCATAGTTATTTAAAATTCAGTGTCTGTTCATTTAAGTCTGGTTCTATCAATTTCTTCATACATTGCTTACTCTTGCATTTGCTTGTGTTTTATAATTTTTGGTTAAATGCTACTGGCAATAGGCATAGCTATTCTTCCACTAGGCTGCTTTTGTGGGAGCTTAAATCTATCTAGTGGGAGATATTTCACCCTAGCTTTCATTTTGTTCTTGCGTGACCTTATTATCTTGTGCTTGTGTTGGGGCTACTTTGATAGAGGGGTTTTTTTTCTCATTGCTGCACCTTCAGATGTAAACTTTCGCAGTGTGGCTGCATCTCAGAGGGGGACTCTCCACATTTTTTCCATTTCCTCAGAGATTCCATACTGTCTAATCTCCCACTGGGCCCTTAGCAATTCATTAAAAATGTAGGTGAATTCCTCTTAACTATTTGTCTGGCATCCAGATTTCTCCCTTCTATGCTCTGCTATAGGTGATTCAATGCTCCTGATGGTCTCTCCTTGGATGAGCCTATCTTCTTAGATTTTTGGTTACTGTTCCCTTAGTTCTCCTACAGGGTCAAGAAAATGATTTTGTTGTTAATATGAATTTTTCTTATTGTTAGGTTGGGAGAGATACTCATTTCCACTTTTTATCTCTCAGGCAGAAATAGGGATTTCCCTCTATGAACTTCTAATGGTTTAATAATTTTATTTTTAATTTAAATCCATCAGCTTACAGTCATGTGAATTCATAATTTTATAAAATATCTATTTATACAATTTATGCAGAATAAAAACATTTGATACAGATGTCTAGGAATTTATGAGGGTATTACTTTAATGAATTAATAACATATTTATTTATTTTTGACACATCTTTTTATTTTACCATGTTTAAACATAGAGAGAATTTAGAAGAATGATAACAATAAATACTTTTATTTTTTCCATCTAGATTCAACAATTATCAACATATTGCCATATTAAAATTTTTCTCAATTTATATACATACATATATATTTTATTTTTATTTTTCTATTGTTGTTCAAGTACAGTTGTTGCCATTGTATTCACACTACTCTCCCCCATCCCATCCATCCCCACCTCCCACCCTTGATCCTACCCCCATTTGGCTTTGCTCATGTGCCTTTTATATGTGTTCCTGGACAATCCTTCCCCTTTTCTCTCCCACTATCCCTGTCCTCCAACCCCTCTGGTTACTGTCAGCTTGTTCTTTATTTATTTCAATGTCTCTTAAAGCATTTATGCTCATTGGGTAACATTATGACACTATAATAATTCTTCAACAAATATTAAAATATCTAAAGAATATTTCCTACATAACCAAAATGGTATTATTATACTCAAGAATATTAACAACAATTTTATAATAACTTATAATGTATAATACATATTCAAATTATTCCAATGGCTTCCAAAATGTCATTTTAACTATATACCTGAGCCAGAGTCTCACCAAAATTGACACTGAATTTTATTTTATATCCTTTTTGTCTCTTTTAATCTAGATCAGACTCTAGCCACTTTTAAAAATTAAATTTATTGGGTGGCATTAATTAATAAAATTATACAGGTTTCAAGTGTACAGTTCTATGATACATCATCTGTATATTGCATTTTAAAATGATACCTTTAGAAGAGTCCAGGCTAATTGGTTTGTTATATACCCTATGCTTTTAGTGGCGATACCAAATATTTTAAAAAATCATGATTTTTCTTATTCTAGCATATCTTCTACATTTACAGGCTGATATTTTAGGTATCATGCATTTTAATTTAATATGTTGTAATCATTTACAGTACTTTTTTTTTTATATTCAATTGGTGGAATTTGGGCAATGGGGTCCCACAGGGAATTTCTTTTAGGTGTAACTGCTCTAGATTTAGATCTTGCCTAGCTCACATTCTGAGTATGAAATGATGTGGTTTATATAAATGCATGTTACAAAATGTGCAGTAGCAATATATGCCTTTTACTATAGACTACATTATAAACTGTAAAAATGTAGGTATTCTATTAATGATTTTACTCTATTGGGTTTTTTGTGTAAGCTTTGTGAAATCAGGAATTAGATCTGTTGTAATCTGAATGCAACACATGGTGAGTAATAAAAATATAATTTTTGAGTGAATAAATTATTAAGTCTTTAGAAATGAAGAGTGGATAAATGGAGGCATGCAGGTAGGGAGACCAATCACCCTGGTTGCCTGTAACTCAGGTGCTTCTTGGGATATAGGACTGTTGGCACTAAAACTGGAAAGTCTTGAAGAACTAAGATTAGTTGTTTGCCGTATGTGCAGGCATTTGAACATTACTTTTCTCTTTTATGCTATTTTAAGAAAGCCAGTTGAATTTTCCTTATTCAATATCTTCAACTTGAGGGATACCTTTATAGAAAAATAGTTGATGCAGAGGGAGTAATCTAAGGCAACTGAGGAACTGGGTCAAAGCTCCCTGACTGTTATGGGAGTGAGCTGAACATGCTGTGTGGACCAGAAAATCCCAATTTTCCAGCAGCTGAATGTCAAACATTTCCTGCATATGCCCTTTTACAATGAGGCCAAGAAAAGTTACTTGAAACAAACACAAAAAAATATTTTCTATATACTTTGCCCAAAGTATTACAGCTCATAATTTTCCTCATTTTCCAGGAGTCAAGATCATCAACTTTAGCTGTTTGTTATAATTCTTCCTGAGAAGAAAAGTGTAAAAATGATAGGGTTAAAAAGTGTAAAACTTGTTGCACACAGAAACCTATAAAACATTGTCAAAAGAAGTGAAATAACCTGAAGAAGTGGAAAAACAACTCATGTTCATGAATCAGAAGACTTAGTATAGTTAAGATGGCAATATCCCCCAACTGATCTACAGCTTCAACACAATCCTTATTGATATCTCAGTTAAATATTTTTCAGAAACTGACAAGCACAGCTTGAAACTCATGTGGGCTTCAAGGGGCACAAACTAGCTGAAACAATCTTGAAAAATAAACAAATCTGTAGAGTCAATTCTCCAATTTTGAACTTGTTTGAAAGCTACTCTAATCAAGAATAGATGATGGAAGAGAATCAAGGGTCCAGAAGTAAACCCTTATATTTACAGTGAATTAATTTTGATAAGATATCAAGGCAATTCATTGGGGGAAAGAACAATCTTCTCAATAAATGGTGACAGGACAACTGAATATCCATATGTAAAAGAACGTGCATCTCATGTTGTATTAAAAACCTCACACCATTCAAAAAATTCCAAATAAATACATACATATAATAACTAAAACTATAAAGGTCTTGGGGAAAAACTGTTTAAACCTTTTTGGCTTCATATCAAACAATCATTTTTTAGATATGACACCCAAAGCACAAGTGAATAAAAACATAGATAACTTGGTCTTCATCAAAATTAACAATTTTTGTGTATCAAAGGACATTTTCAAGAGAGTAAAAGTAAAACCACAGAATGGGAGAAAATAACGGAAAATCATGTATCTGACAAGGGACTTGTATTCAGACATATATAACATTCTTACAACTTATCAATGAAAGGAAAATGATTCAATAAAAAATTGGCAAGGATTCAACTAAATATTTCCCCAAAGAAAATATGCAAATAGATAATAACCACATGAAAAGATGCTCAGCATCATTAGATGTAAGGGAATGCAAATCAAAAGCAAAATGAAAAACTATTTCACACACCCTAAGGAATAAGAGAGACAAATATTAACAAGTTTTGGGAGAATGTGAAGGAAATCAGAACCCTCATATATTTTGGTGTTGCTCCTAGGGGCAATGGGAAACCATTTTTATGTAGAAAACTATTGGACGTAGGAGAAGAATATATGGGGAGATCCATTAGGAAGATATTGCAATCTAGCCAAGGAAAGATGTCAACTGAAATTAGGAAGAAGGTGATAGAGGTGGTGTCAATAAGACCAATTTGTGAGTTAGTGAAAAGGAGACTGTAGGCTGATTTAGCAATGGATTGGCTTGGAACGGAACAGAGTAGGGACAGGATAATTTCAAAGATGCTTCAAGTCCCTGATGTTCTAGTTGCAAGAAGAGAGATGCATTTGGAATGTGAAATCCCAAAGAGGATTGTGTTGGTGAAAAATGATGTTTGTTTGTGGCCTTGTTGGACTGTTTCTGAGATATCTAAGTAGAGGTGTGAAGTGGGCAATTGAAAAAAATAGTGGTCTGGAGCTCATAGGTAATTTAGTGCTAGAGAAAAAAATTTGGCCATTCTTTCTTTCTGCAGGATACATTAAGTCCCTATGGACAAGATTGCCTGTGAGGAGGGTTTAAATTAGAATAGAAATGCTTTCAGAACCAAGACAGATAGTGTGGTTGAAATATAAAGGAGATAAAGAAAGGTCAGCTAGAGAGATAGCAATAGTTCTGGGAGGTGTTGAGACATGGGAGTCAGGAACACAAGAGTAGTATTTAAAATGGAGGCAGGAACCAAAGCATTTAATACTGCTAAGAGGACCAAAATATATTTGTCAGTGGAGATTACTGGAGGCTTAAGAGAGAGGTCTTTGGGTGGAATAATGAATACAAAATCCATTTTTGAGTGTGTAGCAGAAGAGAGAGGAATCAATTAATAATTTATTATGAGAGAGCTGGCATGTTGCAATTAAAGTAAAAACAATTCTGTTGAGAACATGAGACTGATTAAAATAGACAGAGATTGCAAAAGTAATAATATAAATTTACTGAGAAATCAGGAGGGTTGAGAAGCAAAGTACATGTTGAAGAATTTGCTTTGAAAAATAGGAAGCACATCTTGTCTGTGGTAATAAAATGGAATGAGAAGAGAATGAACCAGATGTCAAGTAGCTGGTGTTTTTCAGAGCACAAAGTTGACCTTGTTTCACCCTGCTGACTTGTATTATCTCTGTGAAGAAGCTGGTAGAAACATCTGCTAGGAAAAGGAAGGAGTTAGAAGAATGAGACTTTGGAGGAGTAGAGAGTTTGGGAAGTAGGAGTTTTAGAGGGTGAATACGGAAGTGGAATAGAAAAATGCAGGAGGCTTGCCAGGCAGTGTGATAGGTACATGGAAGTTGGGGGAAGTTGAAGTCCTTGCACAATTCATATGAACCCCATGGGCTTCACTTTCTTCATCTACAAGAGGAAACATAATACTTGCCTTCAAGTGCAGATGCAAATACATATGAGCAAAAAATATGAAAATAGTTTTGTAAACCCAAACATAAAAATGCTTGGTAGGATTCACACTGCCAGGATCTCTCCTCTGTCCTCTGTAATTATCCTCCCTGATTTTCCCAGGTATGTATGTGCTGATAGTATCAGGAATGATTGCAGACTTTTAAAGAAAGTCAAATCCAACTTAATACTTATTTTATTAACTTTTATGATGACACATACCATGTGTTTGTTGTTCTTCATATAGAGAGGAGCCTGGAATGACTTGGGACAAAGGGTGGTGCTGTGACTGTGCACTTTGAGCAACACAGCTTCACATCATTAGTTTCTGCTCATTGACTGTAGATTCTCTCTGCCTATGATGAAGTTTTTTGTGTCTTCTCACTCAGTAAGGTTAAGAACAACATGCACCATGTCACACAAAGTGGGTGCTCTACACACGTGGGGAATGAGAACATAGTCATTTGCAAGGGTTAAGAAGAACATAGAAACACAGTGAGTGAGAGTAGAGGAAGAGTTCCATTCATAACAGGAAAATGTCTTTGAGTGAGTCTAGGAGTAAACCCAGTGTGGGTTACTTTAGGGAATCCCCTGCTATATACCTGAGTTGTCTAGTGTGATGGACATGAAAGGTCAATGAGATCAGTTAGTGAAGTGCTCTGGGAGTGATGAGTGATCTTACCAAACTGTGTTTAGGGTCATCCGACATAGCCCTGCTGGAGAGGGTGTACTTCTCAGAATATGCTTTGGTCTTCCTGACCCCTTTCAACCATTGCCAATATTGTTCCCGGACCTGCAAAGGCAGAGCATGCTCTGAGTCAGCTCACTGAGAGGACTGAGAATGGAAAGGGTGCTGGGTGGGAGTTGGACTGTGGTACCTGCTGGCTGAGGAGACAGTACACCAGGAAGATGAAGACGCCCTGCACGCTGTTGATGATGGTGAAGAGATAGGCCATGGCATGGGCAGCTGGGCCTAGCTGCAGGATTCCCAGACACCATGTGCAGCCCAAGATGAAGAGCTGGGCCATTGCTTTAAATGTCAGCATCCTGAGTAGGAGGAGAAATGAGGCCCATGATGCACCAAGAGCAACAGAATCAAGGCCACTCTCATCTCTACCCCATGGATGCATGTGACTGAATTGTGACCCACTTTGATTCTTACTCTCAATGATTCTCTAAAAAAAAAAAAATGCAATTAGGAACTGTGATGGTATTTTGATTTGGACTGAAGTAGTGATAATTCATAATGTGGGCTTCAAAATTATCATGATGTATCATGAATGTTCCTAATTTCATTCAACTGACATTACTGAAGATGTTCTATGTACCTGACTCTGTGCTGGGTCTTGGGTTTAAAAATAAGAAAACAATTTGTCTTCACAGACCTTACAGTCTCATAGAAAGACTAAAACAAGTGGTCACTTATATTTGTGATGTGTGAAGTACCTCTGCCTGGTCACATCCAGGGTTTGTCCTGTCTTCTCCCTCTCCATGAACTATCCCCAAGTATGTTTTGCTCAGAATAGAGACCATTCATTGTAAAGTTGGGGAAAGCAAAGGACATCCCAAGCATTTCAGAAGATGTGGCATGTACATAAAAAACCTGATTTTAGCAGATGTAGGAGTGAAGAGGACAGAGGGAAGAGCCTCCATGAAGGTGTGGGCATGAATGTGAGTGCTGGGTTCTGGGAACAGGTAGGTGATTTCCTAAGAGTTTTATAAAGATGTAAATGTTCTTTGGATATTTTCATAGGGCCATGGAAGTAATCCACGTTTAACAGAACAAAGTCAATCTCTCTGTAGCTAGGTAATTTCATGTTAGATTTATGGAGAAATGAAAAGTTTCTGGATTGTGTTTGGCAGAAAAGGACAGTATTTGAGCAGGTTTCCAGGGAGGGTGGCTGCCTTTCTCCTCCCGTCCCCTCAGAATCCCTGTGAAAGGACACCAGGAGCTTGGAACCACTGGGCCTTGCTCCTGGACCCTGCTTTGTGTGGGGTGGTGTGCCCCTCTGACCCATCTCACCTTGTGTTCTGGAGGGTGGACACATCCTTGTTGAGGGAGGAGAGCTTGTTTTTCACAATCCAGATGGTCATCAGAAAGAAAGCCCAGTTAATCTGCAAAAACCCCATGAGGCATATTGAATACATTCCACATCTATATAGCTTCCTCCTAGCTCATTGAACACCTAACCCAGCAGGTAAGAAGCTTTTGTATTTCATAGCAGTCATAGAAAACTATATCCCAAAAGAAGTTAACTCAGGCACATTCTTGTCCGGTAACTGGGGTGACCAAGTCATCCCAATTTTCTGAGTTTTAGCACCAAAAGTCCAATGTCTTAGAAATCCCATCTGTCCTGATTTAAAACTGTAATTGTGCCTCCTGGGAGCCCCTCAGTCCTGGAGAAACTGATTGACTTTTCACCTTGCCTATAGCCCTCCTTATACACCTGCTGAGCAGGAAGGATGCTTTGATGCTATTCTTTACTCACAGAGAAGATGGTGCAGACGGGAACAAGGAAAGTCCATACAAATCCCTGCTGTGCATCGAGCCAGCATCTAAGAGGGAGATGGAAAGAAATTGAAGAATCTCTTTGCCTTTGTGGATAAACAGTCAATAAATAAACATATCCCTCACTTCCCATAGTTTCTCTGTGACTCCTTTATTTTATTATTATTATTATTATTAGTAGTAGTAGTAGTAGTAGTAGTAGTAAGAATATTTTGAGATCTGCCCTCTTAGTAAATTATAAGCATTCAATACAATTTGTTAGCTATAGACACTACAAATCTGTATATGATCTACAGATCTCCCAAACTTATTTATCTTTCATATTGATACCTTTTTATTTCTTTGATGGTGGTGATGGTTTCATGGGTGTATACTTATACCCAAACCCATCAGGTTGTAGACATTAAACATGCACAACTTTTTACACATCAAACACCTAAGCTTAATAAAGTGGTTTTTAAAATTTTAAATTCTTAAAAAAAAAACTCTGCTAAGTTTTGGGCCCCAAAAATGCTTGCAGAGATAAATATAAGCTCTTAAAAGAATTGACAGATTAATTTATGGTTAATAAAAACAGAAGCATAGATATATAGAATACACTGAGAGCTGTCAGAGGGGAGGGGCACTGGGGGACTGGGTAAAAAAAGGTAAAGGGGTTAAGAAAAATATATATATTTTGACACATAAACACAGACAACAGTATTATAATAGCAGAGGGAAAGGGGACGGGGGAGTGGAAGTGGGCAAAGGGAAAATAAATGGTGGAAGAAAGAGACTTGACTTTGGGTAGTGAGTGCACCATGCAGCGCACAGATGATGTTTTATTGAGATGTACACTTGAAACCTGTATGGTTTTGTTCACCAGTGTTGCCCCAATAAATTCAATTTTAAAAAATTATGGTTTATTGGGCAAATATTGTGTCTCCTCTGAACCAGGACCTCTGCTTGGTCTGAAGATCCAATTGCAATTAAGATAGACTGGTCTCAGCCCTCGCACATGGCTCAGTTGATTGCAGCATCATCCTATACACCAAAAGGTTGTAGGTTTGATTTCCCAGTGAGGGCACATACCTAGGTTATGGGTTCAATCCCTAGTGAGGTGTGTATGGGAGGCAACAGATCCATGTTTCTCTCCCACATCAATGTCTCTCTCTTTCTCTCTCTCTCTCTCTCTGTCTGTCCCTCTCTTTCAAATCAATAAATATCCTCAGGTGAGGGTTAAAAAAGATAGGCTGGTCTCAGTCCTCAGGGAGGCTCCAGCTGGGTAGGACGGTTACCAATTACACAATAGAAACAATCAAGATGACGAGTTTTTTTATCAAGTGTGAGGAGCTATGAGGACACGAAGCTGGATCAGTAGCCTAGTCTGGGGTATAGGAGGTTAGTTAGGAAGGACCCTGAGAGAACTTATTCTGTTTATTCTGAGATATGAAAGATGAGCAGATATAAAGAAGGTGAGAAAATCTGGGACATGTAAGATGATGGTAAAAAAAAAGATGATGACTGTGACCTGACACGGTACTAAGGCAGGGCTCACATACATCACATAATTTATTTCTCAGGACAACATACAGATTCAGATAATGACAGGTCAGGCATCTGATGCTCAAGGAAACACAGTCAGTAATTCAAGACCAAGTGAGATGCTTGAGAATGAGTTGAGAGGTGCGAGGACCATGGAGTTAGACGAATCCACCAGAAGACTAAAAACAAACACTACTAAGGCACTGCTGGCAAATTGTACCCTGTGGGCCAACTTCAGTAATCAGCTGATTTTGTAAATGTGTTTTACTGGAACAGTTATACTCATTCATTTCCATATTGTCTGTGGCTGCTTTTATGTTACCAGAGCAGAACTGAGTAGTTGCAACAGAGATGATATGGCCACAAAGCTCACAAGATGTAGTCTTTTGCATTTATAGGAAAAGTTGCTGACTTTTATGCTAAGATGTGTAGGAAGGCCAGTTGGTCAGGCTTCGTCTGAGGGAGGTGAACCTTCATTCATTCTGTCAGCATGAGAGTACGTTGTGAGTACCAGACTGCCTGGGTTTGGTCCCAGCTTTGCCACCAACAAGCTGAGCTGTGTGATCATGGCCAGTCATCTCTGTGCCTCAGTTTCCTAATCTGTAAAACTCACATTTCAATAGTTTCCACCTCAGAAGGTTGTTGGAAGGATGATTTGAGTTTACACATAAAACATATTAAAACAGCAATTGCATTTCATAAGTATATAAATATTAATTTATAAATATCAGTTTCATTTATAAATATTAGTTTGAGTAATAATGACTTCCTCATTGAAATCATATTCCATTTCTTCTAGAATTAGGGGAAGTGGGTTACACATACCAATGCCATCCTTTCATTCAATTTTGCTTTCTAGAAGATTTGAAACAGCCCCTTCAGTGGTGAAAGGGAATATAGTCAATAATATTGTTATAAATTTGTGTGATGACAGATGATTACTAGAATTAGTGGGGTGATCATATTGTAAGGTACAAAAATGTCAAATCATTATATTTTACACCTGAAGCTAATATATTTAATATTTGTATACCAACTATACTTAAATAAATAAATAAAACAAAAAACTCAGTCTCTGACTTTTGGCCAAGATGGCGACATAGTTAGACACACTGTGCCTCCTTGCACAACCAAAAGAAGGACAACAACAAATTTAAAAACAAAAACAACCAGAACTGACAAAAAATTGAACTGTATGGAAGTCCGACAACCAAGGAGTTAAAGAAGAAACATTCATGTAGACCAGTAGGAGGAGCGGAGCTGGGCAGCCAGGTGGAGAAGACTTGCAGCGTGGCGGCTGCTGGAAGACCAGGGAGGGCAAGGCGGCAGCTGGTGGAGCAGGCAAGGTGGTGGCTGGCAGACTGGGTGGTCCCACATTTGTGTGCAGATAAACCAGGAGGAACAACTGGGGAGTGAGACAGACCACACAACCCAGGGTTCCAGTAGGAGGAAATAAAGCCTGAAAACCTCTGACTGATAACACCTGTGGGGGTGGAGGCAACAGCAGGAGAAACTCCTAGCTTCATAGGAGAGTTTGTTGGAGAGACCCATGGGGTCCCAGAATGTACACAAACCCACCCATGTGGGAATCAGCACCAGAAGGTCCAATTTGATTGTGGGTAGCAGGGAAACTGACTGATAACTGGCAGAGAGCAGAGCAAGTGGCACTACTCCCTCTTGGACCCCTCCCTCACATACAGCACCACAATGCAGTGATGTGGGTTGCCCCTCCCTGGTGGACACCTAAGGCTCTGCCTCTTACTATGTAACAGGCATGCCGAGACAAAAAAAAAAAAAAAAAAAAGTGGCCCAAATGAAAGAACAGACCAAAGCTTGAGGAAAAATACAACTAAGCAATGAAGAGATAGCCAACCTATCAGATGCACAGTTCAAAATACTGGTAACCAAGATGCTCCAGGAACTCACTTAACAGCATAAAAAAGACCCAGGCAGCAATGAATGTTGCATTATGTGAAATAAAGCAAAATCTACAGGAAACCAACAGTGATGGAAAGGAAACCAGGACTCAAATAAACAGTTTGGATCAGAATGAAGAATGAAACACTCAACCAGAACAGAATGAAGAAACAAGAATTCAGAAAAATGAAGAGAGGCTTAGGAACCTTCAGGACATCTTTACAGGTTCCAACATCCAAATCATAGGGGTACTAGAAGAAGAAGAGGAAGACCAAGAAATTGAAAACTTATTTGAAAAAATAATGAAGAAGAAATTCCCCAGTCAGGTGAAGGAAACATACTTCCATGAAGTTCAGGAAGCTCAGAGAATCCCAAAGAAGTTGGACCCAAAAAGGAACACACCAAGGCACGTCATAATTACATTAGCCAGCATTAAAGATAAGGACAGAATCTTAAAAGCAGCAAGAGAAAAGGAGACAGTTACCTACAAAGGAATTCCCATTAGACTGTCAGCTGATTTATCAAAAGAAACCTTGCAGGCAGGAAGGGGCTGGAAAGAAGTATTCCAAGTCATGAAAGTCAAGGACCTACATCCAAGATATTCTATCCAGCAAAGCTATCATTTAGAATGGATGGGCAGATAAAGTGCTTCCTAGATAAAGTCAAGTTAAAGGAGTTCATCATCACTAAGCCCTTATTGTATGAAATGTTCAAGGGACTTGTCTAAGAAAGAAGATCAAAACTATGAACAGTAAAATGACTACAAGCTCACAGCTATTAATAACCAAACCTAAACAAAACAAAACAAGCAAACAAGTAGAACAGGAACAGATTCACAGAAATGGAGATCACATGAAGTGTTATCAGTTGGGGAGTGGGAGGTGGAGAGAGGGGGAAAAGGTACAGGGAATAAGTAGCACAAATGGTAGGTAGAAAATAGACAGGGGGGTGGTTAAGAATATTATAGGAAATGTAGAAGCAAAAGAACTTCTTTGTACAACCCATGGACATGAACTAAAGTGGGGGGATGCGGGTGGGAGGAGGTGTACAGGGTAGAGGGAATAAAGGGGTGAATAGGACAACTGTAATAGCATAATCAATAAAATATATTAAAATAAAAAAACAGCCCTGGCTGGTGTAGCTCAGTGGATTGAGCGCGGGCTGCGAACCAGGCATCGCAGGTTCGATTCCAAGTCAGGGCACATGCCTAGGTTGCAGGCCATGTCCCCCCGCAACCGCACACTGATGTTTCTCTCTATCTCTCTCTATCCCCCTCCCTTCCCTCTCTAAAAATAAATAAATAAAATCTTTAATAATAATAATAATAAATAAATAATAAAAAATAAATAAAAAACAAAAACTCAGTCTCATCAATTAATGCAATGAATGATGTTCATATATATTCACTAATTACAAGGTACAATTAATATTATACCAATAAGTAGTTATTAATATAATATATAATTATTATTCATAATTAAATCTAAAAGATCAAAAATAGTCACTTCAATTATTTTAACTACATACTAATTTATAATTGTTAATAATCAACATATTAGTATATCATTAGTATTACACAGAATTAATACTATATGAATATATAATTATTTATATACCATGTAATTAACATTTAAGACAATTAAATCTCTAGGACATAAAAACAGCTACTTTAATGACCACAGTCTTCTACCAAAAAGACATCTGCAGCTGATTACCGAGTTTTCCTGTTTTTCATGTTCTCATGAAATGATAGTGCTACATTGGTTCTCTGCTGGTTATTCATCTGGAGAAGATAACCATTCATGTAGGGAAGATAAGACTAGTGTGAACTTTAATTTACCGGGCAGCTGTTCCATAAAGGTGAGGCCTGGATGCTGCAGAAATGGCCACAATCACAGCCGGGACTCCATAGCCCACAGGGAACATGAACTTCTTCATGAACCTGCTCACACTGGAGTAGTTGACCACAGTGAGGTTGTATGCCATGAGGAAGAGGTGCAGGCCCTCCAGCAGCATCCAGGTGAAGGAGGCCAGGTAGAGGTAGTGTAAGGCACCTGCGATGATGGCGCACAGCACCTGGGGGAGAAGTCAGAGTCACCAGGTGGGATTGTCAGGTTGGAGCGTGGCCTTAGGACCTGTCCCATACCTCAAAGAGAACTCTGTTTATGAAGGAATTGTCAAAAGAGGATCTGTCATCCTGTTGCATCAGTCAATGTGAAATTGGCTACTCACCCCTGTAACCTTCCCAGAACCCAAGGACATTTTATTAAAGCATCCAATACAGCATGGCCCCATGAACTCTACACCTCCTAGACAGGACAAGAGTCCTTGGGGATGTCAGTACCTTAATCTCTGTTCTGTCGATGGCTGTGAGGAAGAGCAGGTGGGCCAGGAAGAGGCAGATGCAGAGCTGCAGGTGGAGGGAGGTGCTGGTGTTCTGGATGGCTTTGCACAGCAGGAAGGTGAGGGCCGCCAGGAGGAGGCACAGCAGAGAGAGGCTCAGCCCCACGTAGGTGATCACTTCCAGGATGGGATCTTCCTCCTGGGACCCAGCAAAGAGATCTCAGTCACACTTTTCTGCTCTGGGGTACAATTGTGTTTTTCAAAGTACACAGATTAGAAAGACAAAACAAATAAAAAATGGTGACAAGTGTGGGGAAAATGGAGTGACTGGAACTCTCATACACTGCTGGGTGAGAATGTAAGAGGTAACCTCTTCTGGAGTGGACTTGTATGGTTCCTTATAAACATACAAGTACCATATGACCCATAAATTCCATATCTGAGAGTTTCCCCAAGAGAAATGAGAAAAAGTTCATAAAAAGAATGTTTAAGAATGTTCATAGCAGCTTTATGCATAACAGCCCAGACTGGAAACAGTGTAAATGTCCAGTAACTAGAGAACAGATAAATAAATTGTGGGGTGGTCATACACTGACATGCTATACAGTATTAAAAACGAATGAACTATGGTTACAGACAATATAACAAGGAAGAATCTCATAGACACTATGTCAAACAGAAGGAGCAGACATGAGGGAGAATGATTTTACTCTACTGAATGATTCTGGAGTGGTCAAAAGTAAACTACGGTGATAAAGGCAAGGGATTAGCCAAAGAACATATGGGCATGGTCCATGGACACAGACAGCAGTGTGGCAATGGCCAGAGGTAATACAGGGTTGGGGGCTGGGTGGAGGTAGAAAAGGGGAAAAATAGAGACATCTGTAATATTGTCAATAATAAAAATAAAGAAAAATATCTTGTTTTATATAAAAAATAGAAAAAGATTAGATCCTGTTTTTCTGGGGCAGGCATGAGAGCACTGCCTGGGACTCTACAAGGGGCTCTGCAAGGCCTGAGAAAGGGTCTGCATCTCGGTGGCAGTCATGGTTACAGGGTGTTTACTATTGTCAAAACGCATGACCTGTATAGTTATCACCTGGCTTTTATTGCAAATATATTGCAATCCAATAAAGTCAATTAAGAAATCAATTTCTGTTCTTTGTGCCAGTTGCTTGGTGGTGACACAAAAGTCTCACTGCTGACATTTCAGTTTGCTTGGATAAATCTCAAAACCCATGTAAAATCTCTGCGGTACTCTGTAATATAGCCCTGACCATGTTTTTACGGAAATACCTTGGAAATAATTCCTCCAGGAAAAGTCCTGTTTTTGAGATAAATAATCAAAAGAATAAACATAATATCTATAGAAAATATTACAAGGGAGGAAGAAAAAATTCAAGGAAGGAATACTCACCAGATAACTGTTACCACAGAGCAAGTGAAAGTTGTGACATTACTGACCATAAATCATAATAGGTAAGGAAACACTGCCTTTATAACCCACAAATAAGAGCAAAGATGGAAGACCTCACTCATTAAGGGAGGGCTGCTGAAATTGTGCATTAGAAAAGCTCATTAAATAAATGAAAGGAAAAAAACAACAAGTAATTAAGTCACAATTTAAGGATGAACCCTGATGGAAACTCAGTTTAAGGAACATAGAGAATGAGAATGAAAAAAATAAATGGTAAAATTAACATTAAAAAGAGGTAAAAAAAGGAATCAAGGAACAAAATATAGGAGTTAGGCAAAGGAGAGCCACAATATGCATAATTGGAGTCTTCAATGAAGAAAACCAAATCGATGAGAGCAAACTCAAAATCTGTAAATTAGATTTAAAGACACACTTTTCAAAAATAGAAGAAAGTTGAATTTATACACTTAAAAGAAACACCTTGCATGGGTGAGTGGGGGAATATCAAAGAATGATACTACAGTTAGTGAACTGAAAAATGTAATGGTATTGGAGTTCTGGCCAAGATGGAGGCATAGGTAGAAACCCTTCATTTCCTCACACAGCCAAAAGGAAGATGACAACCAATCTAAAATCAATAAACAACCAGAAGGGCCAGCAAATCAAACTGCATGGAACTCCAACAACCAAGGAATTAAAGAAAAAGTCAACCAGAACAACCAGACCAGTGAGAAACCACACGAGGCAGCAGACCATGTGGGCGGGGTGGGCTGAAGGTGAAACTGAGACTCAGAGTTGACTGTGGACTACCGCAGGGGTTGCTGCAGTGGGAGAAACTCCCAGTCTCACACAAGAGTTTGTTGGAAAGTGCCCTAGAGATGAGCAGGTGAGCCGCATTGTTCCCTGTCTGGCCCCTCCCCCACAGGCAGTGCCCAGCTCAGCAAAGAGGGTTGCCCTCTCCTGGTGAATACCTAAGGGTCCACCCCCTTACAACTTAGCAGGTTCTCTGAGACAAAGAAATAGGGCCCAACTGAAAGAACAAAGCAAAGCTTCAGAAAGAGAGCTAAGCAGTGAGGAGATAGCCAGTCTCTCTGATGGAGAATTTAAAGCCCTTGTAAATCAACATGCTCACAGAGCTGATGGAACTTGGTCCAAAAGTGAAAAAACAAATGAAAGATACCCAAAATGAAATAAAGCAAAATATTCAGGGAACCAACAGTGACAGGAAGGAAACCAGGGCTCAAAGCAACAATTTGGAACAAAAGGAAAAAATAAACATTCAACCGGAACAGAATGAAGAAACAAGAATTTTTAAAAATGAAGACTTACAAACCTCTGGGACAACTTGAAATGTTCCAATATCTGAATTATAGGGGTACCAGAAGAAGAAGAACAGCAAGAAATTGAAAACTTATTTGAAAAAATAATGAAGGAAAACTTCCCCAATCTGGTAAAGGAGATAGACTTCCAAGAAGTCCAGGAAGCCCAGAGAGTCCCAAAGAAGTTGGACCCAAAGAGGAACATACCAAGGCACATCATTAAGTTACCCAAGATTAAGATAGAGAATCTTAAAAGCAGTAAGATGAAGGGAGACAGTTACCTACAAAGGAGATCCCATTCGACTGTCAGCTGATTTCTCAGAAGAAACCTTGCAGGCAAGAAGGGACTGGAAAGAAGTATTTGAAGTCATGAAAGACAAGGACCTACACCCAAGATTACTCTATCCAGCAAGACTTTCATTTAGAATGGAAAGGCAAATAAAGTGCTTCCCAGATAAGGTCAAGTTAAAGGAGTTCATCATCACCGAGCCCTTATTATATGAAATGTTAAAGGGACTTGTCTAAGAAAAAGAAGATAAAAATATGAACAATAAAATGACAACAAACTCACAACTATCAATAAATTAACCTAAAGGAAAAGAAAAACAATGAAAACAAAAACTAAGCAAACAGCTAGAACAGGAACAGAATCAGATTTGAAATGGACATCACATGGAGGGATTTCAGTGGGGAGGGGGAAGGGAGGAATAGGAGAGAAAATGTACAGGGAAGAAGAAGCATAATTAGTAGGCATAAAATAGATGGGGAAAGATAAAAATGGCATACGAAACAGAGAACTCAAAGAATTTATGCATACAACCCACGGACATGAACTAAGGAGGGGGAATGCTGGAGGGTTGTGGGTGCAGGGCAGAGGGAAGATAAGGGGGGGATTGGGAAAACTGTAATAGCATAATCAATAAAAATACTTATAAGTATAAATAAATAAATAAATCTGTCTGCAAGGAAAAAACATTTAAAGGTATTTACTGGGCAGGTACAGAAATGTGTTGAAATGTATCAATATCTATCAGAATTACAACTACAAATTCAACCCAGCAATGTTACTGTATCATAGAAGCAAAATATGAAAAAGAAAATGGTTATGGTTAGAGACTTGTTAAAGTGTACAACATCCATGGAATAGAAAGCTATACAGATGTAAAAATGAATGAGAAAGTTTGGTATGTACTGGTTTAGAATCTCTCAAATACTTTAAGTGAGAATAATGCAACCCTGGCTGGGTGGCCCAGTTGGTTGGAGCATTGTCCTGTACACCAAAAGGTTGCAGGTTCAATCCCTGGTCAAGGTACATATGGAGGACAACTGATCATTTCTCTTTCATATTGGTGTTTCTGTCTCTGAATTAAAAAAAAAAATGCATGAATGAATACAGTATGAAGGGTGTGAGTGAAAACAAAAGTATACATTATGTGTATGTTATTTATACATAAAATATCTCTAAGAGAGCTCAGAAGAAACTGAGATTTCTTCTAAGAAGGACCCTGATCACTGAGGAACATGGGTGGGGAAAAGACTTCAATGTTATCCCTTCTGTTACTTTAATAAAAAATAAAAATTAAAAAAATTAAATTAGAAATCTTACACAATGTGTTCTATTCTATAGCAAAGTAGCAGGAAGAAACACATTTGTTTTTTTTGGGGGGGGGGGGATTTTTTCTGAATGCCCATGCAGCCTGACCATTTAGCTAAAAGAGTTTTCATCCTTATCTGCATGTGAATCTTCATTACCTTATGTCATGTGGGTGAATCTCAATTCCTGGTGATCCCCCAGAGAAAGTAACTATATCATGTGGCCAGAGAGTTTGGCCCTTGATGCAGCTGCTCTCACTGGCTGCCCTCTGATGGGTTCTCTTTCAGGTCTTTTCAGTTCCAAGTATCCCTATCTCCTGGCTGTTTGGGATCTCACCTGCACTTCATACTGGGCCATGAGGACAGCAAAGCTGCTGAGGTGGGTGCACAGGCAGGTGGTGCTGGTGTTTCTGGTGTCCACCATCCTGCAACCTTTGGTGGCCCAGCGACCACATCCATCCTGACCACGATCCCAGAAGACACACAGCACCTCCTCCCTGGGTCCAGGGATCATCGGCTGTAGGAATAGGGCACAGGTGTGAGCTGGCTAATGGTTCTTGTGTTCAGAGATGCTGACTCAAAGCTGACCCTGGAAACGCTGACTTTCCTGGGGAGATGATGCACCTGTGAGGGAGGCCACTTGAACCCCTAGCCTGAGCTGAGCAGCAAGACTGTGTCCAGGACTCAGGTTCCTTCCACACCTACAGCCCAGTCCCACCAGGACTCACGTGGTGGGAGAAGACGAAAGTGACTGGGGAGCTGAGGTTCTCGGTGTCTTTGTTGCTCAGAAAGGCAGAGTTGACATCTGAGACCAGGACAGGGGAGACCCCTTGCAGCAAGCCTTTGTGTGTCTCCAGGACCAGAGAGGCCTCAGCCAGCAGCTTGCCCATCCCTGGTGTAGAGATAAGGCCCACCACAGAAGGACCTACAGAATGAGGCCAAGGCTGACATCTTAGGGTGCCCACCAGGGTGACTTCCTCTCATATGAACTCTTCCTGGTGGGCCTACCCACCCTACATTTTATTTTTTAATCTTTAATAATCCTCTGTGTCCTATGCTGTCTTTCTTGCTTCATGGCAAGGTCTCAGTGGCCTTCCCTTCCTCACCTCAGTCATTACCTAAGTCACTGGATTTCTTCACCACATCCCAGTCCAACTGCATCTTTGCCTGGCTCTGTCCCAAGGTGAGGGCTCCCACTTCTTGCTTCTCCTGCACCATCAGAGACAGCTCTGTAGTGGTGTCGACGGCATGAGAGATGAGAGAAGTCAGGTTACTTCTTGCATTTGGGACTGGCTTTTTCAGTGTGTTGGTAAATGACATGAAATTTAAGTAATAAAAAAAGAGTAGTGTGGCTGGTGTAAGACTGTTATTTTAGCATTTTTAAAAGCTTAAAACCAGTGTCTCCAAAAATTGTGCGAATTTAGAAAACACTCTATTAAAACTGTGTATCTTAAGAAAAGGAAGAAAATGCTCTTAAACAAAACAAGATTTCTGTTGCAATGACAATTCTAACTCTAGTTCAAAGATTTTAAAAATGTAAATGCATACAACACTATTCTTAAATTTGATATAGGCATTTGCAACTCAAAGTCTGACAGAGGTCTAGTACCCAGGATATACAGGAGTGGGCAAAAGTAGATTGGTAATAATAATAATAATAATAAATACAATAATTAATACATAATAATACAAGAATAAACTCTGTTTTATGTACTCACAACTGTAAATCTACTTTTGCCCACCCCATATAGAGTTCTTACAACTCAGTAATAAGACAAATAACCCAGTTTAAAAATAGCTAAAAGATTGAACAAACAATTCTCCAAAGAAGTTATAGAAAGTTACAATAAGCATATGAAAAGATATTTAACATCATTAGTTATTAAGTGAATAAAATTAAAACCACAGAGAGATGTCACCTCATACCTAGTAGAATAGCTACAATCAAAAACTAAAAAAAATAGTAAATGTTGGCAAAATGTGCCAAAATTGAAACCCTCATACACTACTGGTGGGAATATAAATGGTACAGCTACTTTGGAAAACAGTTTAGCAATTCTTAAAATGTTAAATATAGAGTTGGTATACACCCCAGCAATTCCACTCCTAGTTATGTGACCAAAAGAAATTAAAACATACATCCACACAAATACTTGTTCATGAATATTAATTCATAAGTGCCAAAAAGCAGAAACAACCCAGATGTTCATCAAGTGACTATGTAAAATGTGTATAACCACACAATAGCATACTAGTCATCAATAAAAAGAAATGAAGTATTGATATGTGCTACAACATGAATGAACTTCAAAAACATGCTGAGTGAAAGAAGCCAATTGCATGAAACCATATATTATATAATCCCATTTACACAAAATGGCCAGAGTAGGTAAATCTTTAGAGATGGGAAGCTGATTAGTGGTTGCCACAGAATCAGGGTTCCAGAAATGGGAGTATCTGCTAATGGGTATGGGATTTCTGTTTGAGGTGATGCAAATGTTCCATAATTATTTCATGGTGATGGTGCACAACTTTGTGACTATGCCAAAAACCATTGACTTATACACTTTAAAAGGTGTGTTTATGGTGTACAAACTATATCCTAAAAACACTCTCCAAAAACACCTGATCAAGGTTAAGTCTGCTTGATAACTGCCACCTACATATGATGAAGTTTTAAAAAATGTCTGGAAATGCTTTCTTTGAAGTACAGATGGAACCATTAACAAAATGATTGCAATGACCAAGATTATTTGAGGATGAAGGAGTCAGAGGGAAATAGTTGTGACCAGTGTTTAATCCTTTCTTACCATCTTCCTGGGCAGTATAGGTGTTGAAAGAACTGAGAAAATTACACAAAAATGATATGTTTCCACAGTGAAACCATTGATGTAATGTTATTTAAGATTGTACTTAAAACAGATAAAATATTTTGTAAGTTTCAACATTTCAAGATTAATTGCATTTTCTTCACCTGCAAGCAGTGTTTGTTTTTAATTATTGTTCAAGTACAGTTGTCTCCATTTTCACCCCACCACAACCCCCCACCCCACCCATCCCCACCTCCCACCCTTGAACCTACCCCCTTTGGCTTTGCCCATGTGTCCTTTATGCATATTCCTTGGTAGACCTTCCCCTATTTTCCCCCATTTTCCCTCTTTCCCCTCTCCTCTGGTTCCTGTAATTTTGTTCTTTATTTTAATGATTCTGGTTATATTTTGCTTGCTTGTTTGTTTTGTTGATTAGGTTCCACTTAAAAATGAGATCATATGGTATTTGTCTTTCACCACCTGGCTTATTTCGCTTAGCATAATGCTTTCCAGTTCCCTCCATGCTGTCACAAAGAGTAGGAGTTCCTTCTTTCTTTCTTTCTGCAGCATAGAATTCCATTGTGTAAATGAACCATAGGTTTTTGATCCATTCATTTACTGGTGGGCATTTAGGTTGCTTCCAGCACTTGGCTATTGTAAATTGTGCTGCTATGAACATTAGGGTGCATAGGCTCTTTTGGATTGGTGTTTTAGGGTTCCTAGGATATAATCCCAGCAGTGGAATTGCCAGGTCAAAAGGCAGTTCCATTTTTAGTTTTCTGAGGAAATTCCATGCTATTTTCCATAGTGGCTACACAAGTCTGCATCCCCACCAGCAGTGGACTAGGGGGCCTCTTTTCTCCACAACGTCAACAGCACTTATTTGTTGGTTTGTTTATGATGACCATTCTGACTGGTGTAAGTGGTATGTCATTGTGGTTTTAACTAGTGATGCTGAACATCCTATCATATGTATTTGGCCCTCTGTACATCCTCTCCTTGGAGAAGTGTCTATTTTTGAACACCTTATTTTTATTAACATAATTGCAGGTGTTTTATTATAATTATATAAGTAATATAATGATATACTTATCATTGATGATTTGCATATATTTATTTTTGCTTCTCATTTTATTTAAGTTTTGTGCTTGAAACAAATGGAGAACTTAGTTTCATAGGGCTTTATTTTTTTTATATGAGTAATATTTTATTTTAAATAAAACCCTGAAATGTGAATGTGGTCACTTGGTTCCACTGGGGCAATCTGTAGGGAGGTGAACAGGTGGAGCAGGAGTCTGAGGTAGACCCAGGTGCTTACCTATGCCTGCAGGAGCATGCAGAGTCAATGGCCCATTGGATAGGTCCTTGCTCAGCCCTCTCAGAACATCCTCCAGGCCACTGAGCAGGTTAGTGGCTACACAGTGCTGCTCTGAGTGGGGCAGGGTCTCCAGATCTCCAGGAATCTCCAGCAGCTCACCCACCTCCTGCACGAGGTTCTGGGGCAATGGGGACACAAGACAGTGGGCAACAGACCAAAGGGGCTTCATGAAGACCCTGATTATTTAGCCCCAGAGAACAGACCCTAGAAACCATCTATTTGGAGAATAACAGTGTCACTGAATTAGATTCCTCAGACGGCCTTTGCTGCCACACAGAGGTCAACCTGGGTCAGGAATTCCAAGGATGACATAAACCCAAAGTCCAAAGCCAGCAACAGGGAAAGAACCATAAGTTAGTTAATGCACCTGGGTGATTTTAAAAGTGCTTCTAGATACCTGAGTGCCCCAGCCTTCTCCCCATTGTGGGTGAGAGGTCAGTTGCAGTGTCTACTATATTGGCATTTGGCTGCACTGCTACCAAAGCAACTCAAGTCTCTATGGGATTTCCATACCTTGCCTCTTCTTTGGTTCTGACTTTACCTGGATGGTGTTCTCAGCCAAGGCTGGCTTGAAGTCTTGAGATAACTGCTGGATTTTGTCAAAGAAGTGGGTGAGGCTCTGGGGAGACCAAACATCGGGGTTGATCAGAGATCCTGAAGAGGGAACTTGAGGAGAGGACAGAGACAGGATAGTGTTGGCAAGAATCTTTCTGCTTCCTGGTCTTCTGCTGAGTCTTCACTCACCTGACTCTTGACTCCAGAAGGTGGTGTCCAAGAGGAGAAGGGGGCTTCTGCAAGGAAAAGAGGCAGGAGCACCATTGGTATGTGTGTGCATAGGCACCTTGTGAGTGTGCACATGTGCGCACACATGCACTAATGTGGCTTGAATATATGTATGTGTGTGCACATGTGTGTCCATGTGTGTGTGTGTGAGGACCACATACCTTCACAGACAGTGGTGTTTAGACCATTCAGAGGGCTGGACCTGGTCACCCAGTCATGATGACAGTAGCATCTGTAGCTACCCCTCACATTGCTGCAGCGGGTGGAGTTGTGGCATTGGTGTTGTCCTGAGCTGCACTCATCCACATCTGGAGACATAAAAAAGAGGATCAGTCCCCTAGCCCAGCCCTGCTAAGGCCTCCCTTCTACTCGCCAACCCCAGCCTTACTACCCTTTACCACCTTCCTCAAGTGCAGGCATCAAGGAGTCCATCACAGCTAAAATGGGTACCATCTTCTGGTGGCACTCTCTGCTCTCCCACCTCCTCAGGGCAGGGGCTGGCAAACTATGGTCCCAGGCCAAGCCCACCTGCTGCCTGTTTCTGTACAGTCCATGAGCCAAGAATGGTTTTTATATTTTTAAGTGGCAAAAAAATGTCAAAGAAAGAGCTATATTTTATGGCACATGAAAATTTTATAAAATTCAACTTATATTAGTAACCATAGATAAAGTTTTATTGGAATGAAGTCATGCCTATTTATTTATATGTTGTCTGTGGCTGCTTTCAAACTATAATGGCAGAGTTAAGTAGTTGTGACAGAGACCTTCTGGTCCCCAAAGCCTAAGATATTTACTATATGGCCCTTCACAGAAGGAGTTTTCTGGTCTCTATATTCAAGCAAGGTGGGCAAGACAAGAACTGTGTGAGTGTGCGTGTGAGTGTGTGTGTGTGTGATATCTTTCATCAGAGTTGCTTAGTGAGTGGTGAGTATGGTAGACAAAACAATGGCCTCTTCAAAGATGTCTAAGTGTTCAAGTTCTAATTTTTGGAATGTATGAGCATGTTACCTTTCATTCAAAAGAATTTCTGAGCTTTGTGATTAAGGATGTTGAAATGGCAGATAATCCAGGATGACCAGTGCACCTGGAGTAATCACAAAGGTCCTATTTATGAGAGTGGGGGAGGAGCTCATACAGGAGAAGAGATGGTAGATATGCTGTTGGCATTGAAGAGAAAGAAAGGAGCCTAGAACCATGGAATGCAGGTAAACTCTAGATGTTAAAAAGCGGGAAACAGATTTTCCCCTAGGACCTCTAGAAAAAACTGTTTAAAACTTCTGACCTCCCAAACTCTAAGGGAATATATTTGTTTTGTTTTCAACTACTACGTTTATGGAAATTGATTATATGAGCAATAGGAAACTAGTACAATGGTCCATTTAGGAATCTGAGAATGGCTTCCCCCCAAGTGGTGTTGGAATCAGCTCTTAGCATTGCTTCAGGAGTCCGATGGGTAACCTGAGCTGAGATTAGCCAGCTCACAAAGCTCCCAGCCACTGGCTGATGCTTTTCCTCAACCTCCTATGGCTCCAGCCACAGGTCTACACTCCAGGACAGCCTCAGGGTTGCCCACAACCTATGGGGTGGATGGTAGGTCTGTTCTCAATGCCACACCTAGAGGGAACTTATTTTGGCCTCAGGATATCTCAGGCATTTGTGCAATCTCCTCACTCAGAGGAAGTTCCTTCGTTCTAGAGAAGTTTGTGGATGAGAAATGAGGAAGCCATGTGACTGTGGTCACAGTGTTGAGTAAATGTGGGTATCTTCAAATTTATTTGGCTCTAAACTTTCTTTTCTAATTAGGGGAGAAATTAGACTCTCTTTTGCTAACTTAGAGACCAGGTGAGTAGAGTTTGGACAATATTTAAGTATAGCTTTTTCTGTCTGTAACCCAGACAATGAAGTGAGAGGAGCCCTGAAGGTTGGAGGTTTCTCTCCTCCAGGGCTGGTGAATAGCTTAGAAATTGATAATCCTCCCAACAAGATTGATGTTTACACACGGATGATGTCTCATAGAAGTGTATGCTGAAATCTGTATACTCTTATTAACCAGTGTCACCCCAATGAATTTAAATAAATCTTTCAAAAAAAAAACATTGTAAAGCAAATATATTGCTGTCATATTTCTTAATGTTGAAAGGTTTGTTTTTTAAAGATCTCATTTATTTATTTTTAGAGAGAGGAGAATGGAGGCAGAAAGAGAAGGAAAGAAACATCAGTGTGCAGTTGCCTCTCACCTGCCCCCTACTGGGAACATGGCCCACAACCCAGCCTTTGCCCTGACTGGGAATCAAACTAACTGGTACTCAATCCACTGAGTTTGCAGGCTAGCACTGAATCCACTGAACCACACCAGCCAGGGCTGTTGAAAGATTTACCATTTTACTTCTCTCTTGGTAAATTCTAAATACCTCTGTCTCTAAATTATTTCAAATACTTTAAAACATTATTCAAACAACTATATAATAAAAATAGATAATATCAAAATGATTAATACATTGAAAAGTCATTAATTAATTTAAGTCTGTTAAGCTTTATTTAAAGTGTATTGTATGGTACAATGAAATATTATTCAGCAATAAACAAATGAAATCTTGCCATTTGCAACAACATGGGTGGATCTAGAAGGTATTATGCTAAGTGATATAAGTCAGACAGAGAAAGACAAATACTGTATCATCTCACTTATATGTGTAATCTAAAAAAAATACACAACAAAATAAAACAGAAGAATACTCATAGATACAGAGAACAATCTGATGGTTGCCAGAGGGTAAGGTTGTAGGGGAAATAAGAGGTACAAAGTTCCAGTTATAAAATAAATTATGAAATGCACTTGGAAAGCATTTCAATTTAGTTTATCAAGAGCTTTCTCATTTAGTTCTATTCATAATCATCCAAGACTGTCATGGGAATACAGTGTACAGCACAGGGAATACAGTCAATAACATCATAATAACTTTGTATGGTGATCGCATTGTAAGTTATGTAAATGTAGAATAACTATGCTGTGAACCTGAAACTAACATAATATTGTATGTCAACAATACTTTAATTAAAAAGTGTTCAACTCTATTCTATAAGATAAACAACTTAATATTTTTTTTAAAAAACTTAATCTCTTCAAGAGTAGGTATTATCATTCCCAACTTATACATGAAAAAACCAAGACCAGAGATTTAAAAAAACTTGGCCAAAACCAAGGTCAAGTATCAGGGCTGAAGTGGTTCTGATTATTGTAACAACAGAGCTCTTTCAAGTGATTCGTTTATGCATATTTCTTAAATGCCTTCCATGTATCAGGCACTGGGAGACAGTGGTGAGAAAGACATCGTCTACCCATGAAGTGGGTCGTTTATGCACAGGGAATGCTCCTTTTCACACCCTTTGGTTTATGTTGCCCTTGTCTACAGGTCTCTTTGCCCACTGAAGAGGAGATTCCAGGAGATGGAGGCTATCTTTCCCAGTTCTATTTGCAGGCCCTGGAGTGCAGCTCAGAGCAGTGATAGGAAATCAAACCATACCTATGATGAAATTATTGTTTTAATACTACTAAAAAAGACTTGAAGAGTTTTAAGATAAAATATATTTATAAAGAAATGCTGGAGATGAGCAAAAAGGAAGATCAGGGAGAAGAAAAGCTATTGGCATACTATAGGAACAATTCTTCAGCACTTTAAAAAATTTAAAAACAGAACTTGGAAAGCATTTCAATTTAGTTTATCAAGAGCTTTCTCATTTAGTTCTATTCATAATCATAGAAGACTGGAAGTGACCCAAATGTCCTTCAGTGAGTGAATGGTTAAACAAAGTGTGGTATGGCCATATAATGAAATATCACTTAGCAATAGAAGAAATGAACTATTGGAACTATTGGATGAACCTCAAAACCATTACACTGACTGGGAGTAACCTGACTCAAACACCCTGCATTATTCTGTTTCTATATGATATTCTCAAGACAATATTATAGGCAAAATAACAGATTAAGGGCTGTCAGTGGGTAGAGGTAAGGGTGACTATAAAGGGACAAAATGAGGAAGCATTTTGGGATAGTGGAACTAATTATTCTGGACCCTAATGGTGGTGGTAACCCAAGTCTTGAACATGCATTAAAATTCATAGAACTGCCCACCAAAAGGAAAAAAGAAGTCATGAAAAACTTCTTAAGTTTATGATTGTGTGGTTCTACCATAATACATTAATGAATGTCATGTTATTTGTTTCCAATCTTTAACTATTGCATATTATACTGCTATAGAGAACTTTCTAAATGTATCCTAACATGGAGTTGTAAGTCTGAACAAGAACAGAAAGTGGGAGGAATGGGCCCCTAAATAGACCCAACTGGGCTTTCTCCTGGGCTCTCAGATCTAGTAATAACTGTTCCAAGACAGTGTCAAAGCTGACTGGATGAACTTGAGGGTGAGAGCAGCATGGGAAGACAGGTGAAGAGAACACATGACATGGGTAACTACTTACCTTGACAAGTGTTTGTCTCATTTTTGAATTTGGTGCCCCCTGAAACAAGCTCGTACCCAGAAGTGCACTCACAATAATAACTTCCCTCCACATTATGGCAATCTGCAAAGTTTCCACAAGACATGTATAATGGTGGACCACACTCGTTGATATCTGGAACACAAGTGGGAACAACTAGGATGGGCCAAAATTCTGGTTAGAATTGGTAGCAACAAGATTTAAATGTTTTTACTTTGTGTTTTCATTTTAAACAAAATAATGTGTTTGCAGGAGAAAACTGGAAAAGCAGAAGATGCAAGGAACACAGATATGCAATCACCAAAACAATTTTTAAAAGGGAGAATATGTACCTATTGCTCAGCTTCACCAATCATTATGACTGGATCATTACTATTTCATCTATACCCACCTCCCATGGAATCGCAGCACAGCTTAGGTTTATGCAAATTCTTCCAAGATTGTAAAATATATTGTGACAATCTGATTGTTCCACATCAAAATAATAAATAACTTTCATGCCTATAGAATATTCCATAGTAAGAATATTTCATATTTTATCTAACTCATGATCAACTCAGAAAGCTGTAGTTTGAGATGTGGTCCATGTTCTCCCACTTTCTACCTGTGTGGCTTTGGACAAGTTACTTCACCTCTCAAGGCCCAAGTGTTCTCATTTACTTTTTTTAAAAAAATTTATTTTGTTGTTCAAGTACAGTTTTCTGCCTTTTACCCCATCCCAGCCTACCCCACCAGCCCTCCCCACCTCTTTCCTGTTTCCACACCCCACCCCCCGTTATTGTCCATGTGTCCTTTATACTTCTTCCTGCAAACCCTTCACCCTTTTCCCCTGAAATTCCCTCCCCTCTTCCCTCTGGTCACTGTCAACCTGTTCTCAGTTTCAGTGTCTTTGATTATATTTTGCTTGTTTGTTTTATTGATTAGGTTCCTGTTAAAGGTGAGGTCATATGGTATTTGTCTTTCACTGCCTGGCTTGTTTTTGCCTAGCATAATGCTCTCCAGTTCTACCCATGCTGTTGCAAAGGGTAGGAGCTCCCTCTTTCTATTTACTTTTCAAGGGGTTGCTCTGAGCCTCTTATGGGACATTGTTTGAGAGCTTCCTTATCTTCAAATTAACCCTGTCTGAATTCCAGAGTATGACCAGCTGGGGGAGCCTAAGCAAGCTACTTCCCAAAGTCTGTTTCCTCCTAAGTGGGGGATAATAATAGTATCGTCTAGATAGCATATGGTTTAAGTTAATTTTAATTTCAGAAATTGTGCTTTACAGATGGAAAATGGCCATACTGGCAAGAGATTACAGTGGTTATTTTTGGATGGAGGAACTGAGATTCTGACTTATATGGACTTTTCTGCAAACAAGTGCTAGAGTTGGTGGAACATTGCAAATCTGTGGTTGTTGTGTGGTCCTCGCCAGAGCTTCCTCCTTTGCCATGGTGCCGCTACCCTTGACCAATTTACAACAACAACAACTTCAATAACAACAACAACTTCAACAACAACAACATGCATCAACTGATCAAGTGAAAGGCAGTGTCCTGTTTTTACATGTTATTAATTTATCTTTTTTTATTGAGATGAAAATTCACATAACAAAATTAATTGTTTTAAACTGAACAATTCAGTTGTATTTAACTCACAATGTTATGTAACCACCAATTCTACTTAGTTCCAAAACATTTTTATCTCTCTAAAAGTAATCACCATTGATTAGTCGTTGCCCATTCCCCTCTTCCCCAGCATCTGGTACCTATCATTTTGCTTTCTGTCTCCATGGATTCCATTTATATGTATTCATTAATTTAAAGCACACAGGAACTAGATGAGTTGATATTATTATTATCCCTGATTTACAGATAAGGAAATTGAGATGCTGGGAAGTGAGACAATTTACCTGGACTCACACAGCTGGTCAGTAATACAACTGGAATTCAGATAGCCAGCTCTGAAGCCTGAGCTCTGAACACTATACCCCTGACCATGAGTGCACCTGTTCCTTGACTCCTCTCTCCTACCCTTGGTAAAGAACCTTAATGCTGTTTCAAGAGCTGAGGACTCTAGATGCCCCCAAATTTCTGGTACCCCCCTCTATTTTACCTTAGCCTCTTACCTGTACAGACTTCCAAGAGAGAGCTAAAGATGGTCTTTCCAGACAGAGAAGTGAATCCAGGATCACAGCAGCAGGAAGTGGCATTGAGACAATGGGCGTTGCGTGGGCACCGAGCACAGGGAGCTGTGGGAAATGGACATCTAGGTCTAAGCTCCCTCAGAAGATGCCAGCTGCCAGTTGGGAACAAGGAGATGGTGGAAGGAGAGGGAAGAGATGCCTGTCTTCATACAAAGAAGAGCCCTTGGTAATAGACTGGAAGTTTGAAAAAGAAGAGTCACTTTCTCAAAGCCTAAGAAGACCATTCCCAAGGATAAGTCCTTGTTGGTGTGAAATTCCTTTCCTGGGCTCCAGGTGGTGGGTCGGGTTTATTTGAATATACTCACTTCCAGACCTCCGGGCAATAGCTCCCCATGATATTAGCAGGACCCAGAGCCCTATAACAGAGACAGAGAACATGGCTATGACTCAGAAATGAGATCTAGAGCACCCACAGAAATAGCTTTGACCACATGGTGAAGTGGACCCCCATCCCTTTACAGCTCCATGGCTTCTAGCAGCATCCTAGTGTTTCCCTCTGCACAGGGTCCTGGACTTTCCCACAGGACCCCAGGGAGGAAAGATTTTCCCTTTTATCTTCCAGAAGCCTCCCAGGCATTGATAGCAAGAGGCTTTTAGCATAGTGATCAAAATCTACACAGATAGAAAAGAACAGGCACACATACTAGATCATCTATTCTCATCCATTTTACAAGATACATCTTATGAAGAAACTCCTTGGATCTGGCTGTCTTACTCAGATACCAATCTTAGTTCTTTACAGTTCAGGATCTTTAAAAACAATTTTTACTGTTAGTAGAAAATTCCAAACATACTAAAAAGTAGAAAAACAGACAACTGAACCCCTGTGTATCAATCACCCTGCTATAACAATCATAAACTTATCACAACTTTTGTTTCATCTACACTTCTACTCACTCCCTGCCCCCACTGGATTATATTTGGAAGCAAATTACAGGCATCCTATTACTTCTCAGGATATATTCTAAGAACAAAAATATTTATAGGTAATAATAGCAAAAAGTTATAGATAATAAATTGAGAGATCCCAAAATAAGCCCCAAATTTTCCCCTGGCTGCAAGTTCAAACCACTTCCTTCTCTGAGAGGCTAATAGAACAAAACAAACTACACTTCTTTGTTATTCCTCTTCTGAGGGACTGTGCAACAGCAAGCTAAGAATCACACAGAAGACACAGAAGCGTCTCCAAAGGGATAAAGAACACTCAAATGGTTTTCATTAAAGGTTCTCCCAATTATACCTACTTGGATAAAATGCACAATATCTGCTCCTCATTGTGCACATGAAGCATGAGCAGTGAGGGAATTTTATCTTGGGCTGTGGAATCAATGTTTCCAGTTGAAGCAAATAATGCGTGCCTTAGAGGAAGTGAATTGGGAAAGAGCTAGCCAGGATGCTTTTTCCCCTCTCACCCCCCGAATTTAGACTTATCAGATCTTTCTGTTCTGCTTTTTATTCTTTGCTTAGCATTACTACTATTTGGACTGCAAGCCTTCTTTCTGATGTTTATTAATTCCTGATGATTAAAGACTGATACTGCTCTACTTAGAGGGTCTTTCTAAAGTAGTATAATAAATATGCTGGCCCCTGGACCCTGATACAATCCAGCACTGTTTGAGCAAGAGTAAGACTACTGCCTAGCTCATATTCACTGAGTGCCTTCTACATTCTGGCTCTTGTGTCATATGAGCTACTCTTTTTCATTCTTGTTTTTCCCTATTGCTTTCACTCTAGTGATTCCCATCAATCAAGAATTTGTTGTAATTGGAAGGTGGGAGAATTTCCAGTTACTGATTTTATCATATCAGACACATCCCTTAAGATTTGTTTAACATGGGACTAATTATTCTCACCAAGGTGTCAGGAGAATTCAATGAGATAAAACAGACAAAGCACCTGACACATTATATGGTCTACTAAAATACCTAAAAAACAGTATCCTTCATATCTTTGTATGTAAAAGCAATTAATCATGCAAATTTAGTTATTTCCATTATTCTACCAACATTATATTACCTTATTTAATTTTTGCTTTTAATTTTCTTAAGTTCCATAAAATTGTTTACCTGTCTCCATTTCAGACTCCCAAGATAAACAGAGCTGGTATTTATATCCCACTTACATGACTTAAAAGTCTTATATCTTATTTTTAAATTGGTAAGTTATATAACTACATTTTTGATTGTTAAAAATATTTCTTGCAACTATAGGTCAATATCTCTAATGAATATAAATACAAAAATTCTCAGTAAAGTGCTGACAACACAAATTTAGCAGTACAATAAAGGGATTATTCACTATGATCCAGTGGGGTTTACCCTTGGAATGCAAAAATGGTTCAACATATGCAAATCTCACATTTACACAATGGACTACTATGCAGCTATACAAGTGAAGGAACTCGTTCCCTTTGTGACAGCATGGATGGACCTGGAGATTATTATGCAAAGTGAAATAAGCCAGTCAGAGAAAGACAAATAATGTATGATCTCACTCATATGGGAATCTAATGAATAAAATAAACTGACAAGCAAAATAAAACCAGAAGCATGGCTACATGGAACACGATGACAGATGTCAGAGGGCAGGGGTGTGGGCTGGCTGGAAGAGATTAGACAAAGAACATACATGCATATATGCATGGTCCATGGACACAGAAGGTGGTGGAAGGGGGGCAAAGGAGGGACAAATGGGGACATCTGTAATAGCATCAACAATAAAAAATTCTCTAAATCAAAAAGAAAGTTTTTTTAAAAATAAAAATACTTTCCAATATTAAAAAATCAATATGACACATCACATTAATAAAAAGAAAATAAAATTACTGGGTCTTGAAACACCAATTCAAAAGAACCTATGTACCCTAATGTTTATAGCAGCACAATTTACAATAGCAAAGTACTGGAAACAGCCTAAGTGCCCATAAGTAAATAAGTGGATAAGCAAACTATGGTACATTTTCACAATGGAATACTACAAAGCAGAAAGAAGGAGCTCCTATCCTCACAACAGCATGGATGGAACTAGAGAGCATTATGCTAAGTAAAATAAACCAGGAGGTGAAAGGCAAATACCATATGATCTCACCTTTAAGTGGAACATAATCAACAAAACAAACAAGTGAGCAAAATAGAACCAAAGACATGAAAATAAAGAACAAACTGACAGTAACCAGAAGGTAGGGGAGAGGGGGATAATGGGGTAAAGAAGGGGGAGTGTCAAGTCAAGGAACAGGTATAAAGGACCTGTAGACAAAGACAACAGGGTGTGGAGGGTAGGATTGAAGGTGGGAGATGGGAGGTGGGTAGAGCAGAGATGAGTAATGGGGGGAAAATGGAGACAACAGTAACTGAACAACAATAAATTTTTAAAATTTTTTATTTTCTTATTGTTGTTCAGGTACAGTTGTTTTTATTTTCACCCCATCACGCCCCCCCACCCCACCCATCTCAAACCTATCCCCTTTGGCTTTGTCCATGTGTCATTTATACATGTCCCTTGATAGACCTTCCCATATTTTCTCCCAATACCCCTCTCCCTGCTCTCTTTTGGTTCTTGTCATTTTGTTCTTCATTTAAATGTTCTGGTTATATTTTGCTTGCTTGTTTGTCTTGTTGATTACGTTCCAGTTAAAATAAATAAAATGAAAGTCAAAAATCTAAACACAAGACTCTGTTATCTGGCTGCTTTCCACATGGCCAGACCCATGTTTTAATTTTCATTGTCTGCCCTGTATTATTCTTCAGATCGTAATAACTATTCTTCATTTTCTAAGTTCACCTTACAGTTTAATTAATCCCCATTTTTAATCTCTGTGGGCTCTCCCTGGTGTGCATTTATCCTTTCTCCACTTGAAATAACTCCTATCTCCCTTCTAGATTCAGTATAATGATAGGTTCCTGTAAATAATTTATTATTCTCCTCAAGAAGTGGTGAGTAACTTTTGAATCCATGTAGCAGGATTACAGTGCCATGTCTATATTGCACTTATTTACATCTTGTCCCAAGTTTAGACTCTGAGGTTCTTATGAGAAGAAACAGTGGTTTACTACTTATTCATCCCCAGAATATATTGTAGTGCCTACCTTACAGTAATTGCTTGATATTTGTAGAAAACTGAAAAACCAGATGGTTGAATAAACAGATAATTCAACATGATTTTAAAAAATGAGAAGAAGAAAAATGACAAGGGGAAATGCTATTCAAGAAGGGAAACCCCCTGACTGCAAGCTAATACCAGAGAAGACAGGCAGGAGAAGGAAGAAGATATTTTAGTGTATCCAGAATCTTCCTCTAGAATCATAAATGGAGTAGTTATTAATGAGGTTCCCTGCTTGCTAAAGACAATACCTAATGAGAGGTGGCATCCCAGTGGGAGGAAAGAGTCCAAAGGGATAAGAATGCCAAAGGAGATGTCCAGAGCCAAATCTGGTACAAGCTGGAATTTTGTTTTTCTTTCCTAGCTCCAAAGAACCAAATCTCTCAGGGAGCAGTAGACAAAAGAATCTTTATCATCGAGGCACTTGGGAATTTAGTACGTAAAGCCACATAAACTCTAAATGCTCCCACCTGTGGGTATATATCCAAAGAAACCTAAAACACTAATTCCAAAGAATATATTCACCCCTATGTTCATTGCCGTATTATTTCCAATAGCCAAGGCATGGAAGCAACCCAAGTGCCCATCAATAGATGAGTGGATAAAGAAGCTGTGGTACATATATATAATGGAAAATTAGCCTTGAAAAGAACAAAATCTTACCAGTCGGAGAAAGACAAATGCCATCTGGTTTCACTTATATGTGGAATTAAAAAGAAAACAGAATAAACATTAAAAATTGAAACAGACTCATAGATACAGAGAACAGACTGACAGTAGCCAGAGGGGAGGGGGATGGGTGGCTGGGTGAAAAAGGTGAAGCAATTGAGAAGTACAACTTGGTAGTTATAAAATAGTATGAGGATGTAAACTATAGCACAGGGAGTATAGTCAATAATATTGTACTAACTATGCATGGTGCCAGGTGGATACTGTAAATATCAGGAGGAATACTTTGTAAAGTATGTGATTGTCTGAAAACTGTGCTGTATACCTAAAACTAATACAAAATAATATTGAAAGTCAATTATAACAAAATGAAAAATAAATTCTTCTGTTACATCTTTTCAAGTCTGCTTTCCTAATCTCAAATAATAAGAAAACAGAATTGTTTCTTCCCTAGGTCTTACGAATGGCTCCATCTTCCTGCCATTATAAGAGGAAGAACTTTTGACTTCCAGTCAAGATGGAGGTGAAGATAGATACACTTTGCCTCCATGCACAGCCAAAAGAAGGACAATGACAAATTTAAAAACAAAAATAACCAGAACTGCCAGAAAATCAAACTATATGGAAGTCCAACAACCAAGGAGTTAAAGAAGAAACATTCATCCACACCAGTAGGAGGGGTGGAGATAAGCAGCTGGGGTGGAAAGGACTCCTGGCAAGGCAGCAGCTGGAGGACTGGGATGGGTGATGGAGCAGCTAGTAGCAGCTGGCAGAGTGGGCAGATAAACTGGGAGGAATAACTGGGGAATGAGACAGACTATGCAACCCAGAGTTCAAGCACAGTGAAATAAAGCCTCAAAATCCCTGACTGAAAAAACCTGTGGGGTTTGCTGCAGTGGGAGAAACTCCCAGCCTCACAGGAGAGTTTGTTGGAGAGACCCATGGGGTCCCAGAATGTACACAAACCCACCCATGTGGGAATCAGCACCAGAAAGGTCCAATTTGCTTATGGGTAGCAGACAAAGTGACTGAAAGCTGGCCAAGAGCTGAGCAAGTGGCACTGTTCCCTCTTTAACACCTCCCTCACATACAGCACCAGAATGCAGTGATGTGGGTTGCCTCACACTGGTGAATACCTAAGGCTCCACTAAGGCTCCACCCCTCACTGTATAAGACACGTCGTCATGACCAAAAAAAAAAAAAAAAAAAAAAAAAAAAAAAAAAAAAAAAAAAAAAAAAAAAAAAAAAAAAAAAAGGCCCAAATGAAAAAAACAGATCAAACTTCAGAAAAAATACAACTAAGGGATGAAGAGATAGCCAGCCTATCAGATGCAGAGTTCAAAACACTGGTAATCAGGATGCGCACAGAAATGGTTGAGTATGGTTGCAAAATAGAGGAAAAAGTGAAGGCTATGAAAAGTGAAATAAATGAAAATGTACATGGAACTAACAGTGACAGGAAAGACACTGGGACTTAAAAGGGCTTGGAGCAGAAGGAATAAATAAATATTCAATCAGAACACAATGAAGAAATAAGAATTTTTAAAAATAAGGAGAGGCTTAGGAACCTCCAGGACAACTTTAAATATTCCAACATCCAAATCATAGGGGTGCCAGAAAGAAAAGGGGAAAAGCAAGAAATTGAAAACTTTGAAAAAACAATGAAAGAGAACTTTCCTAATATGGCAAAGGAAAGAGACTTCCATGAAGTCCAAGAAGCTCAGAGAGGCCCAAAGAAGTTGGACCCAAGCAAGCACACACCAAGGCACATCAGAATTACATTATTCCAGATTAAAAAGAGAGAATCTCTTCTCAATGAGGAGAGAATCTTAAAAGCAGCAAGAGAAAAGGAGACAGTTACTTACAAAGGAGTTTCCATCAGACTGTCAGCTAATTTCTCAAAAGAAACCTTAGAGGCAAGAAGGGGCTGGAAAGAAGTATTTGAAGTCATGAAAGGCAAGGACCCACATCCAAGATTACTCTATCCAGCAAAGCTATCATTTAGAATGGAAGAGCAGATAAAATGCTTCCCAGACAAGGTCAAGTTAAAGGAGTTCATTATCACCAAGCCCTTATTATATGAAATGTTAAAGGGACTTATCTAAGAAAATGAAGATCAAAAATACAAACAGTAAAATGACAACAAAATCACAACTATCAACAACTGAACCTAAAAAAAATAAAAACAAGAACAAACTAAGAAAACAACTAGAACAGGAACAATCACAGAAATAAAAATCACATAGAGGATTATCAGTGGGGGGTGAGGGGGAGAATGGGGGAAAAGGTACAGGGAATAAGTAGCATACATGGTAGGTAGAAAATAGACAGGGAGAGGTTAAGAATAGTATAGAAAATGTAGAAGCCAAAGAACTTATATATATAACCCATGGACATGAACTAAGGTGGGGGGTTGATGATGGGGGGTGGTTGGGCCAAGGGGAATAAAAAGGAGAAATAAATGGGACAACTGTAATTGCATAATCAATAAAATGTATTTTAAAAAATAGTAAGAACTTTTAACTTCATCAATCACACATAGGCTAAACTGCATCAATGAACTCAGGCTCTTCCAAAGCATCTTTTAAAGTATTAAGGAATGTGGTATGATACACACATATAGGACTGTTTTTATTGGTAGTTACTTTAGGTGTTACAGAGGAATAACAAGTACAGGAAAGACTGGTGACACGAAATTCTGCCGAGTTGCAGTCTCAGGTGCTGGAGGTAATTTCAGATGCACTAAAACACTTTCTTGCTCCCACCTGTCTCCTCTGGTGTTGGCATTCAAACATGGGGCCTTCCTCTTTCAACAGCATATCCTCTAGTATTTTTGCTTCTCCTTTCCCATTGGTAGAGGTATCCTTGTTTGTTTATATTCCATCATTCCTTGACATGGATTTATTAAAGTAAACCATAAAGGAGGTGATTATTAGTTCAACTGAGAATTCTAAGGAGACAGCTTAGATTTGAGATGAAAAATTATTTACAATGTGACTTATTAGGCTATTTCATCCAAGCTGTTACTAACAGTAAAAATGAGTTTCCCTTCCTTTTTATAAAACTTTATTTTTTAATCACAGTTTACATTCAACACTACTTTGTATTGATTTCAGATGTACAGCATAGTGTACAATCATGTACCCAGTGGTGTCCAAACTTTTGGTGTCTCTGTGCCACACTGGAAGAAGACTTGTCTTGGGTTACACATTAAATACATTGTGACACATAATCACAAAAAAAAAAATCTCATAATGTTTTAAGTAAATTTACAAATTTGTATTGGGCCACACTCACAGCCACCCAGGGTTCATATGGCTTGCAGGCTGCAGGTTGGACACCCTTGCTACAGAATGATCCCTGGCTATTTCAAGTACCCATCTCACCATACGCACTTATTACAATATTATTGACCATACTGCCCATGCTGTATTACACATCCCCATGATTATTTTGTAACTACCAGTTAGGACTTCTTCATCCCTTCACTTTTTTCACCCAGCTTCCTCCCTGTTAAAGGATACCATTCACTAGTATGCTTTTAATGTCAATAGATAACTTATATGAATTAATAAAATGTATGCAAAAGATAAATAAGAGCATTTTGTTATTTGTTAAATGTTAATTGTTGTCTAAATTTGCATGTATTTGTCTCTTCCCTGTGAATTCTATCAGCAACATGGAACCAGAGCACCAAACAGGTGTTTCAGAATTTATCCTTCTGGGGCTCTCAGAAGAGGTATTACTGAAGCCTTGCCTCTTTGAGTGGTTCCTACCCATGTGCCTAAGTCACCTTCATTAGGAATGCTCCGACTATCTCAGCTATTATCATTGACTCCCACCCACCTCCACATCACCATGTACTTATTTCTCCCCAACCTGTCCTTTTTTTGATATTTGATTAACCTCTACCACCATCCCAAAGATGCTGGTGAACATCTAGACACAGAGTAAAGACATCACCTATGAAGGCTGCATCACACAGACGTATTTTTACCTGCTTTTTGGAGGATTAGACAACTTCCTCTTGACTGTGATAACCTATGACCTGTTTGTAGCCATTTGTCACCCCCAGCACTACATGGTCATCTGGAACCCCAAGCTCTGTGTCATCTTGTTTCTGTCATTGTGGTTATTGAGTATTCTGAAGTCTTTATTACAGGGCTTAATGATTTTGCGACTGTCTTTTTGCACAGAGATGGAAATCCCTCACTTTTTCTGTGACTTTAATCAAATGGTCCAACTTGCCTGATCCGACACCTTCCTCAGTGACCTAGTGATGAATTTTGCAGCTGGACTTCTGGGCTTTATTTTACTTACTGGTATCCTTTTCTCTTGCTATAGAATTATAACCTCGGTTTTGAGAATTTCATCAGCTGGAGGCAAGTATAAAGTATTTTCTACTTGTGGGTCTCACATCTCTGTTGTTTTCTTGTTCTATGGGTATGAGCCTTGGAATGTATCTTGGTTCTACTGCTACCCAAAATTTAAAGGCAAGTGCCATAGCCTCAGTGACATACACCATGATCACACCTATGCTGAACCCTTTTATCACAGTCTTAAAAACAAAGACATAAAACAGACCCTTAAAAAACTCTTCAGCTGAGAAACATTCTCTACATTCAGTGTCCTGTTTCAGATTAGGGAGCTGGTCATTTGTAATGGCTCGAAGTACTGAAATAACTAAATCACAACACTTTTATCAATTTGTAGAAATATTTATAAGTATCTTATTTACATGGTCTATTCTCTTAGTTTTTTTAATACATTATAGATAACCACTTCTTTGATGTTTATTTTATAAAAAAGTTGAGTTTCCTGATTGTGTTCTGTGAGTGTAGAAAATATATTTAATCCACTTATAGGTGAGATCATACGGTATTTGTCTTTTACTGCCTAGCTTATTTCGCTTAGCATAATGCTCTCCAGTTCCATCCATGCTATCGCAAAAAGAGTAGGAGCTCCTTCTTTCTTTCTGCTGCATAGTATTTCATAAGTGGGACCTAATCAACAAAACAAAGAAGCAAGCAAAATATAACCAGAGACACTGAAATTAAGAACAAATTGACAGTAACTAGAGGGGAGATGGGAGGGGATAATAGAGGGGAAAGTGTTTTCAGGAGCATCAATAAAGAACACATGGACAAAACCAAAGGGGGGTAGGACCAAGGGTGGGAAGTGGGGATGGTTGGGGTGTGGGGAAGCAGTGGGGGGGAAATGGAGACAACTGTACTTGAAAAACAACAAAAAAAGTTTAAAAAATGCATTTAATCCCTGAATTTCTGCAGTAAAGTATTTAATACAGGAGATTGAGTACTTATTGAATTATAGGAAAGCTGGAGGAATGAATGTATTTTGTTGCTCCTGTCAGAGGAAAGTAGCTGCCTCTCAGATTATCTGCTTTAGGAAGAAAACAATTTGCCATACCAAAGACTGTGTACCAACTGCGAAGGTCAATGTTAACTATTTCAGGATGACATCACATGTGGAACTGAAATCAGCATCCAGTTAACTTATAGTAATTTGCATTTAGTCTCCAAGATCTAAGTTTCTTTAGTAGAGTTAAAAACATAAGCTCAGTGAAGATAAAAATAAAAATTACAATGTGTGACCTTTCCATTATTTTGTCTCTAATCTATATCATTCTCCTAGATATGTTTTTGATAGGCAGAGGCTACTTTTAGAACATATCCCTTGTCAGTTCCTACTATAATAAGCTTCATTTACAGATCATAAGAGCAATGCAAATATTATCAATTTCAAACCTTGTATTTTCTAAATATGCATCTCAAAAATAAAAAAGAAAAGAAGGAAAGGAGAAAGGATGAATGAAAGGGAGAGAGAGATGAGTAATGGAGATATAGAATAAAGAAAGAAAGAGAAATAATGAAAAATTTTTTCTGCTATCCTCAGAAAGGTGGTGAAATCCTAAGGACTTCACTAAAATTGTTGACTCCATTAACATATCACATTTTCTGAAATCTAAGTAGTAGAAGGCACTTGCCCTAAGTGTCAGCTCCAGACTCACTGTGCTGCTTAATCTGCACTTATTGAATAAAGGACAGGCACCTCACTTCCTCGCACCCATGAAGCTACTCACATGGAAATTTGCTTCCACTCTTTTCAAATGACCCCTCACCTTTCCAATTAGCAGACTGGATGAAACATGGAATCTGCCTCACTTTTGCCTTCTGACTCCACCATGTGTACATCTGAACAACATCGTAGTAACTGCATATGAAGCGCAAGGTTCCAGTGAGACTGGGGATACACTTCCCCAATTACTACTTCTGCAGTACAGGGACTCAAACCAGAGGAGAGAGAAATGGATGCTGACTGCCAGTCTACCATAGTTACACACCCTGATAACATGTAGACTTGATGATGGATGACAAACTTCTTTTATATTGTGTGTGTATCATGGGAGGGGACAATTATATCTCTTTCAAAATTCCATAAGGCATTTCCCTGTTTTCTTTCTAATAAAATATGACTTG
>PVIA01010435.1:0-51755 GCA_004024845.1 Tonatia bakeri
ACGTACAGTGTCTAGACAGGAGGCAATGGTCCTGAAACTCTCTGTATCTATCGGACTGCACTTTGCTCAACCTGAGAGCCAATGCTAAGAGCCTTGGGAAACTTGGGCCCCATCAGCAAGGGCACCAGCCAGGGGGCTAGATGAGACCTTTCCCCACTTGCAGCCAACGAGAGCCATCTCACAGAGCTGTGGGACGCTTGTATGGGAGCAGAGTGGCTCCCAGAAGTTTCAGAAATGGCGCTCAGACAGTGTGCATGGAGTCATGAGGAGGCAGGTTTCACCTCGGTGTAAAAAACTTTCCAACAACTAAAGCTGGCTAATGAGAGCACAAATTATCTTGTGAGGTGGTGAGAACTCTGTCACAATATGTATTCCAACAGCGCATCACAGTGTTCACGGGCTGAGGCTGCGGAGTCATACTCATCTGGCTTCCATTCCCGACTCTCTCATCTACTAATTGTATGACTTTGAAGAAGTTGCTTGAAACTATTTCTTCATTGGTACATAAGCATAATAATTACCTCCTTGGGTTTAGAGGCTTGTAAGAGGTCACTGAATATAAAGTAGAATGGTGAGCCCTCGATGCATTTTAGATAGAACCATTATTCTGTGTAACAGTGAAGTCTCACAGTGGTTGGGGATGGGACTAGATCATGTCCGCAATCCCGTCCAACCCCACGGATCTGCAGACCCCTTCATTCGTTTGTTTTCTCTTTTCTCATTCAACAAATGAAGCTACCCTGTGACAGAAACCATGCTAGACCCTGAATAACAAGGGATCAGAGACTGCCTCACACTCTTGCCTTCTGCCTGAGACCTCTTCAATCATTCCTTGCCTTAAAACCCTCCCAGCTGATCAGAAAGATGAGACGCTGCATGCACCACACACACATACACACCGCCATGCCGCATGCCCTCATCAACCTGACAATTACGGAGTCCTGAGTTACGCAGGGATGTTTCAAGATGTGGCTATTTATTCATCCCTGTGGCCATCTCTGGCTCTTGTACCACCTCATAGGCTCTCTCTGGACCCCCTTAATGATCCATTCATGGCAGCCAGCTCTGTCTGCCACTGACAGGTTCTATTCCAGTATCTATTACTTGGACAAACAAATAAACAGACCTCTCCACCATCACAGAAGGACTCTGTTGGCAAGCACCCTCATTCTACTAGAATAAGGGTATGTTTCCGAAGAATGAATCATAACCCCTCCGTGGATGGGATCTGAAATTACCAACCTGGCCCAAAGCAGCTGACTGGTGGTTCCCCTAGGTTCGGCACCAAGTCAGGAGCTCAGGATTGGTTTCCATTTTGGGGATGTTGGACATTTAATAATGGTTGTAATCAGGTTACTCTTGCTGAGACTATATAATTGAGTCTATGCCAAGCCTTCAACATGGCCATCGCGGTCACGTTGTTCATAAGCTCACTGAGCAAGCCCTGGGGTTCCTGAGGGAAAATTGTAATGAACATCCACAAAGTGAACCATCTTGTCAACCTGATTACTAGTAAGGGCTTGGTAGATGCACATGGAAGACAAATTCACGTGTTCGGTACCCATTCCAAAAGGCCCATCACATATCTTTTTTTTTTAGAGAGACAGAGAAGGGCTGGGAGGTCAAAAGACAGGGAGAGAAATATTGATGTGACAGAGAAACATCAATCAGTTGCTTCTCGCATGTGTCCCAACTAGGGCCCAAACCTGCAACCTAGGCGTGTGGCCTGACCAGTAATCAAATTGGTGACCTTTTGCTTTATAGGACTATCCCCAACCAACTGAGCTACATTGGTCAGGGCACATATCTCTTTTCTAAACTTTCTTGTCACTAGTTCTTGAATCTTACCCCTTCCAAATTCTTGACCATCTGGCCAAAGCATATGAACTAGAGAGAGCTTTACATCAAGCCACCTCTCCTTTCAAGCAAAATAGCCAATGTTGTAATGCTCCGAGCACTCCACTGGAGAACTTCTGCTGCCTACTTCCGGCGCACTCCCAGATGGAGGTATAATGCTAAGATAGTTTACTTGGGGTGGATACCAACATATCATAAATTGTTTTGCAAAGCAGTCTTGGTTTTTCTCCTCCTCAGCCAACTCTCCATGAAGTCATGGGTGTAGGGTGAGGAGGAGGTAGAGAGCAGCAGAAATGAGTACACAGAGAGAGTGACTGACTTGCTCCTACATCTTAGAGGAGCCATCAGCGTCTGCTTGGTCCAGACCCACTGATGTCACTTACTCTTGAGTATGGAGTGCTACTTGGGCACGCCTGAATTTATGAGTCAGTCGGTCATGATGAGTACCTTTGGTTGCATGCTCATGTGGTATTGAGTGGTCAGGGGTTTAGTCTATCAGGCCAGCAACAAGCCAAACTATTTCTCAAAAGAGCAGTGACCTGCCAAAGACAGCATCTGTTTGCTCCCAAAGTCAGAGGACTTCCTGGGATTCTCTCACTGAGTTTGTCACAGATTCTAAGTAGCATCTCAATAAGATTGGTCTCCAAAATCCAAAGAGACTGGTTTTTAGCCAAAATGGAGTATAAAAGAAACAGGATTTACCTTTCCATTTTAAACAACCAAAAACCACTCAAAATATATGAAACGACTATTTATAAGACAATGACTGTTTACAAGACATTTACAAGACCAAGCAATGAGGGCAATGATCCCTTTGAAATGGGAAATAAATAAAGTCATCCCTCTGATTGCCCCGGCTCACTATTGTAAGAAGTTTCCAGGCTGCATGTAGGAAGGGAATCCCAGGTCGGGCTGTTGGACTCCCTGAGTTAGGGAGCTAATGTTGAGAGTACAAGCCAGGTAGAATTTACGAGAAAGAAAAGTGGAGAGAAGAGAGTTACACAGAGAGAGAACTCTGGAGATCCAAAGTGAGTCCCCCTCAAGTATTCAATTGAGAAATGGCCAGCACATACACATGAGGAATCCGTGAGGCTGGAGTGAGAATGATTTGAATAGGTTAAAGAGCTAAGGATACCATGTTCAACACTCACACAAGCTGGGAGTAGTAGCTGTCGTACCTGCCAGGCTGGAAAAGCCCACCACTGTTCATGGGACGTTGAATACATGAAGCAAAAGCTAATAGGATTGCAAGAAGAAATTGACAAATCCACAATTATAGGCAGGGATTTTAATGTCTCCTCTCAATAACCGATAGAACAAGTTGTTAGAATATTTTGATACAGAATATTTGAACAACACCATCAACCAACTTGATCGAGTCAACATTTATAGAACACTACATACCAATAGCTGAAGACACATTTTTTCAAGTACACATGAAACTTTTATCAAGAGAGATCATCTTCTGAGACATAAATAAAACTCAATAAATTTAAAATTATTTAAGTCATACCAAATATCATCTCTGACCATAATGGGAAAAAAAAATTAGAAATCAATACAAAAAGACAGCTAGGAAATCCCTAAATATTTGGAAACCACACACTTCTAACTAATCCATCGGCCAAAGAAAAGAGAAATTAGGAGGTACTGTGAGTTGAATAAAAGTAAAAACACAAATCAAGATCATTGAGTGCCACCAAAACAGTGCTTGGGGGGATTTACAACACTCACCACAGAGTCAGGAGAGAAGAAAGGTTTTCAATCAGCACTCCAAGCTGGTTTCCGTCACCTCCCTGCCGTCACCTTCTGTTTGCCTCTCCCGCTGGTTATATTTCAGTGTCTTTGGTTATATTTTGCTTGTTTGTTTGTTTTGTTGATTAGATTCTTGTCAAAGGTAAGATCATATGGTATTTGTGAAATTGAGAACAGGCTGACAGTGACCAGAGGGGAGAAGGGAAAGGAGAGAGAATTTCAGGGGAAAAGGGGAAGGGTTTGCAGGAACAAGTATAAAGGACCCACGACAATAACAAGGGGGGGTGGAAATGGGAGGGAGGTGAGGAGGGCTGGGGGGTGGGCTGGGATGGGGTAAAAGGCAGAAAACTGTACTTGAACAACAATTAAAATAAAATGTAAAAAAAAAAAAAGAGCATCATTGCTCTCAGCGGTGCCTGCATTTCCCATCCATCTTGAGTCTACCCCACAGAACACAAGGCCGGGTCCACCTCAGGCCTCCAGAAACACCACTTAACTCAAATTCCACCCTCACTGGTTTCCCTGTCCCAGGAGCTAGGAGAATGCCCTTGGAACCTGGGCCTTCTATTTTACTCTATCTGAAATTTTAAAAAAAAAAAAATCTGGGCTCATAACACGGTCCAATCTGTGAGGCGAGACAAACCAGCCACCTACTTTAGCACTTCCTGTTCCCTCCTCATGCAGCTCTTCATGTGTCTGCCTCCTTCAGCGTCTGGTTTCAGCTCCGACAGGCTCAGAAAGGCCTTCTGTGTCATCTTCACTGGAGGTTTCAGCATGCCCACCACCCAGAGCCCTTCTGGTAGCAGCACGCAGAGTTTGCTTTGGAGAACTTCCCTCCCCCCATAGGTGCAGTTCTGGTAGAAACATCCATCAAGGTGCCCTGGTCTCCCCTGGCTTCCCATGGCCCAAGAGTGAGGACCCTTTGTCCCTGGGTTGTGACTCTGGGACAGTGTCACAAAAACAGAACATTGTCGGGAGACATTTGTCCCAAAGGCCACACCCTCTGCCACAAAATAAGCCTTACTGTGCCTTCTCATGTTCTTTCTCTCTTTTATTCTTTCCTTTCATCTGTGAACTTCCCTTATCCTTCTAGAAATTTCTTCTTAGTTAAGTTTTCCTGAGTCAGTTTCTATCGTTTGCAATAAAGAACACTGATACTGATACCCCAACTTCAGTCATTATCCGTTTACTCTCCTTATAGCATTTTTCAAAATCCAAAATTGCTTTTTAAAATGTATTGACGTGTTTATTGTCTGTCTCCACCACTAAAATGTAAGCTTTATGTCAGGAGGGACCTTTTCTGTCTTGCTCCTCGACGTCCCCCAGCTCCCAGACCGAGGCTGGCAGGCAGTGGGGTTCCAGCAGAAGGCCAGCCCACACTCCGCCTGTGTCTGGCTTACTGGGAACTGCGTGAAAGGGGGGAAAGGAGACAGCCACAGGAACCAGTGGGTGAGCATCCACCTCTCCTGGGGGAGGGCGAACTTCAGATTTGGATTCCAAACATGAGTTTCCAAGAACAGATCTCTCCTCTCCTCCCCTTTTGATCTCTACCAAACCTTCCTAAATCTCAAGTAGTGTCTTGTAAATCTTTAATTACAAAAAGAAAATTGCAACCCAACCAGCAAATACATGAACAGTGTTGATAAATATTTAAAATTGCTACAGCAGCAGATCTGAAGGGATTAAGAAAAGATATATTGGAGTGACAGTTATTAAACACTAAATCCCAGTAAATGTTACAGAGCAGATAAATAATGCAAACTCCTGACAGCCACTCTGTTGCTGACAAGACAGGAGAGACATCTGCTCCGGGACATGGCACTGGCAGAGGGAGCAGGCCCTCACCATCTGCAGCAGGGATGTCAGGAGAGAGGACAGCCATCGACTAGCATTCTCCTCCAGGAGGCACGCCCTGCCTCACGCTGCCTCAGCACCACTGCGGATGGATAGGGAACAGTGGCCAAAAGGAAGGAGAGAGAAGTGTCCAGAAAGGTTGTGTTCGGAGGCCTGTGACAGCTGAACTTTCCCTCTGGGCTGTCCCTCTAGCTGTCCCAGCGTTGACTCTTCCTAGGTCCCTTGAACTGAGCTCTTTGGGCTGCCACCACCACACAACCCTTTGGAAGGGAGGAAACTGGCACTCCTTCACTCATTCGATTCTTTATCTCTACTCATCCATTTATTCACATATTCATTAGTTAACACACTCTTTCATGCATTTATTCACTCAATTACTTATGCATGCACTAATTTACTTATTAGTGACTCACTGGTGGAACAAAAATTAGCAAGCACTCCTTTTAAAGATTTTATTTATTTATTTTTAGACAGAGGGGTTGGGAGGGAAGAAGACAGAAAGAGAAACATCAATGTGTGGTTGACTCTCATGTGCCCCGCACTGGGGACCCGGCCCACAACCCAGGCATGTGCCCTGACTGGGGATCAAACTGGCGACCTTTTGGTTTGCAGGCCGGCACTCAGTCTGCTGAGTCACACACAGCAGCCAGGGCTAGCAAGTACTCTTTATAGCTGGGGAGATACAAAACTGAGCAATACCCAGCTTTCATCTTCATGATCTGAGAGCCTAAGGTGGGTGATCGTAGAGTGCAGACCAGAGAGATAAAAATGCTACAATACAGTAGACTCTTGCATTTACAGATTCCATATTTGCAGTTATTCAATAAACAACCACAAAAGTCTGTGACTGTCAGAGATGTGCGCCACGGCTGAAACACAGATTTGAATTGCACGTGCACCAAGGCTGGTGTGTGCAAAGGAAAGGGCACCTGACATGGTCTGGAGAAGGCAGGAGAGCTTCCTATAGGAGGCGATATTTGAGCACCATCTATTTGCCAGGCAATACACTGTATAACTCATTTACCAAGTCCATTTTAAAGATTAGAAAGTAAGAGATCAGCTTGCCCACGGTCACAGTGAGAGCGGCAGAATAGAACTAGAACCAGAGACTGCCTGACTCCAAAGCTACTCACTGCTTCCTAGGGACCTAGCCAGCTGCCTCTCCACAGTGAAGAACAGCAACAAAATCTCTTTCCCTCAGAACAGTAAGACAAGGTCATTTTATTTATATGAGATATAATTTACATTCAGTAAAATGCACAGATCTTAAGTGCGTAGTTCAATAAACCTAGACAAATATATACACCTGTGTAACCAACATGTAAATCAGGATCTAGAATATTCCCTTTGCCCCAGGCAGGTCCCACCAGAGGCCATCACTGTTCTCATTTCTATCACCATGGGTTGGTTTTGCCAGTTTTTGACCTTCATGTAAATGGACTTACACATATAAATGGCTTCTTCCCCTTGACATAATAAGAGAAGCTTTTAAGAAGGAACTTTGTAAAATGATAAGTGCAATCCTTCAGAAATTTCTAACATGATGAAGTGACACATCACCAGGTTTTGACTGAACTCTAGGCAGGAGTAGACTGGTCAGCACTGCCCAGGCCACCCAACCCTCCAGGAGGCAGGTGTCAACAACAGGAGCTTCGGGGTTGGGCCCCCAGCGTCTTGGGTCTGGGGGACTTCGACCCTCTTGAGTCTGTCCTCGTACCTTTTCTCACGGTGTGAGCACACGGGTGTCCTTGGGGGACCATGGTAGCCACGCGTTCTTCTGTTTCTGCAGGACTCTGAAGTCCCCCCAGCCTCCTGGGTAAGGAGGTCTCATTCCTTTCTGGCTTCCAGATGCACCCCTGCCTTTCTTGCTGTCCTGTGCCTGCCTGACATGCTTTTTCAGGTCTCCAGAAGCAGGAAGACTGGCTCAAGGAGGCCCATCCTCTCCATGGAGGCCCTGGCCACCATCTCGGTCTGGCCTTCTAGGATTCACAGCCTCTATGGAGGATGCAGTCACTTCAGGGGCTTTCTGGCTTTATGTCATCCTCTCTGTGCTTCATGCCTCCCGTCTCTGTCAAAGCCACGTTCCCTTCCAGAGGCCCCCCAGGTCCCTGTTTGCTGCATGAAAAATTCCTGTCATCTCCTGTAAAGAGCAGGCACCACAGAAATGGCTTAACTCCCTGGATGAACAAGTTAGCTCCGGGTGCCACCCCTGCTGACTGAGGATGCAAAAGCTAGGTGTTTCCCAGGGAAGACAAAATACCCCCCAGTGCTGCTCAACTATATTTTTGCCACCCAGGAAAGTTACTTTTATACATGAAAACTGAGCAGCAAAATTTCCTGAATCTACAACAGAGGCCCCCGATGTGGCCAGGGCAGAAGCAGGAATGGAGCCATGACCTTGGGACTCTCTGGATACTCCATGTCTCCCCTAAAAATGCCTGTGGCTGAGCCAGAGCTGCAGGATGACTGGCTGGATTTTTAAACTGATGTCCTGGACATCTCAGCAGTAATTATCTGTGACTCAGCCTGTCTCTACCCGAGGCAGCTCAGTACTAATGTGCCCTGGGCATCCTTCCAACATGCCCCTCAAAATGAACTAGAGCTTTGTCCCACTAATTATCTACCTGTGCTGCTCATCCCAGAAGGAAGGAGGGGCTGTGACAGGATAGTGTCCCTATTCCAGAGTCTGTCCATTAGTCAGTCGACAATAACTAAGGAGCCCTTCTGAGTCAAATGCCTATTTGATTCACTGCGATCTTTAACAGCCTGCTCTCTCACACTATTTCCTACTTGTCTCTATCTCCGTCTTTCCTCTAATGCAGTCACTCATTCCACAAAGATGTAATGAGCTTGAGAGGCAATTCAGTATGATAAAAACCACCGACTCTAGAGCCAGACTTTCCCGGTTTGCACCCCAGCTACCCCACTTGCTACCTCTGTGGTCTTGGGCAAACTGTACCTCTGGCACTTCATCTGCAAACTGGAAATAGTCAAATACAGAGTGACTGCAGAGAGCAGATGAGTTAAATATGTCACCTGCTTTGGAGAGTTTCTGGCACGGAGCACTGTAGATGTGTGTATTTGCTATTAAAATAATTACTATGTGCAGAGCGCAGCGCCAGACTCTGAAGATAAACAGTGACCAGTGTAGGAATTCCACTTGCCTTCACGGACCTTACATCTTAGCAGGAAGTCGCATCTCACAATCACAACGAGTGGAAAGAAGTAGAAGCACAGGGGCTGGGAGAGATGTAATGGGGTGGGGGGCACCTGGGCTGGACTGAGACACCAGGGCAGGCTCCCTGAAGGAGGCAGCTTTGAGTTGAGCTCCAATGGATGGGTAGGAGATGGACGGGCAAACAGCGGGGGGAGAAGGGACGTCAGGTGAGACCATTGTTAGCAGAGTTCACAGGGATCCTCAACATGAAGCCAGGGAGGGCAGGAGGTGGCCTAGGGGAGTCAAAAGACTTTTGGTGGGGTCCGCGTAAAAGTAGATACAACGCCAAAGGCACAGTCCACGAAAGAAACAATGGATAAGCTGGAGTTCGTTAAAAATGCCTGCTCTGTGAAAGATAATTCACGAGGACGAGAAGACAAGCCACGGACCGGGAGAAAATACTGGGAGAAGATACCTGATAAAGCACCGTTATCGGAAATATGTGAATAACTCTTACAATTCAAAATAAGAAAACAAACAACTTGATTTAAAAATTGGCAAATAATCTGAGCAACATCTTACCAAATAAGACACACAGATAGCAAATAAGCATATGGAAAGATGCTCCACATTACAGGTTGCCAGAGAAATGCAAATTAAAACTACAAGGGACACCACTACACACCTATCGGACTGGCCGAAACCCGGGGCGCTGACAACACCAAGTGCTGTCGAGGATGTGGGTAGACAGAAACTCTCACTCGTTGCTGGTGGGAGTGCAGAATACACAGCCATTTGGATGACAGCTTGGAGGTTCCTTACAAAACTAAACACACTCTACCATATCAATCACACTACTTGGTATTTACTCAAAGGACTAAAAACCTACCTTTACACAACAACCTGGACGTGAATGGTTATAGCAGCTTTGTTAGTATTCGCCGAAACCTGGAAACGAACGAGCTGTCCTTCTGCAGACAAACGGGTGTTCGTTCTCACCTCCTTGCATGTCGTCCTTATTCATGTGCACACGTGCGCACGATTTCACCTCACTATAATCTTAACGAAGATGGAATTCCTTATTCCACCCTCCTCCCCCCCCCACCCCCCCCACACACTTGGGAGACAAGCTGCTCTGCAGTCCCTGCCCTGGCAGCCAAGTCCTAGACCACAGACAGCAAACGCCTTATCAGTCGTCTCTCCTGCTGGCAATCCCCGCCCTTCCACAGCCCCCGCCCCACCGCAACCCCCACCGGGGCCCAGTGCTCTGCACTTGTCCTTGCATCTGCTTTGAGTTTCCTGGTCCTGGTCCTCCAAGGGCCTCACTGTCCCTCTCTGGTCTAGTCACTGACTGCTGGGCTCTGGGTACAGCCTCATCCCAGGATACAGTATCCTCACCTCTCTCCATGGTCCGAGGTGGCCGCAGGTCTCCGCACAGCTGACAGTCCCCAAGCACTCCCCACTGTTCCCATCTGACCTGAGGGGTTGGGAAAGCTGGGGGCCAGCATCTCCACCATGTAGCATGTGAGTGCTTTTCCATGTCTGTGAGGTATCGGTTTGACTGACTGTATCATAAAAACCCATCCACAAGATGTCCTCCACCTAACCATTGCCTAGGGTTGGAAGTGTGGGGCAATTACTTTAAAGGGGTAGGGGGTCCTCCCACCCGAAAGTGCTCCTGTGAGCCTGAGGAGTACATGCCTCCAGACCCTCGGGCAGTTAAGTCCCAGAACTGTCTGCTCTGCGGAGAGCCTGGTGCTACAGAACAACAAGGGGGGGCCTAAGGGCAATATACTATTACCCGAAAGGAACCCCCCAGGTTCGTTCTGTCCACCACTAGAGGAAAGACATCTCTTAATGCCAGAGATTGTGAAAAGGAAAGGAAATGTTTATTTAATGCTGTACAGACTTAAAGTAGTGACCTAATGTCTTCATCAAAATCCCAAAGTCCTTTAAAACACCCACAAACACACACAGTCCTTCCTTCCCCATTTAGCCCAGTCTGGGGTACCGTATCTCAGGAAAAGAAATAAAAGTCCATGGCTCAGGCAGCCCCTGGTTCTTCCCAGTAATCCGTCTCAGCTGGTAGGCCTCCCTCAGTTCCCAGCACCATCATCTGTGTCGCCAGGACCTCTGCTAAAGCCGGGTGGTGGTTCCCCCTTCTAAAGTTTCGGGGGTCCCCACTCTGGCAAAGCCTCAAGGTTCTCTCTCCACTGCCCCAGCCAAGTGGCTCTCTCTGCACAATGGCCGTGGGAGTCCCCACCCTGCCAAAGCTGCATGATTCTTCCTGCACAATGGCTGCAAGGAGGGGTGTCGCCACTCTGCCAAAGCCGAGTGGTGGTTTTCTGCTAAAGCCGCATGGTGATTCTCCCTTGCAGGGCTTCGGGAGTCCCCACTCTGCTAAAGACCGAGGGGTTCTCTCCCCACTGCCCCAGCCGCATGGTCCTCTCTCTGCAAAATGGCTGCTGCATCTGCGTTTAAACCCCACGCCATTCTTCCTCTGCAGCCCCATTTTCGACTCCTCCTACAATCAGTTACACCTGCCAGTACTCTCAAAGCCTTCCAGCTTTACTGGGCTGCTATCGTGAGTCTGGGCAGGTGTGGCCCCATGTCATGGAGCCAATCTTCTCCAAGCTCCCAGCAGGCGCTGTAACTCGGGGGACCTGCCCCCCAGTTACGTATTGGTGGAGAAGTTACTTCCATTCCCCTGGCTCAGAACAGGACTACAGCTATTTAACATACCTAAGCAACCAGTTAAAGGTTATAGATGTTTTAAATGACCACACCAGAGGTTAGCTGCAAAGCCGTTGCTATGCAAAACAGGCCTCAAAGGCCCTGCTCCATGTGTCCCTTCCCCCAACTCACACCTGTGGCGGGGCGAGGGGCGGGGGTTGAGAACATCCTATTATTTCCTGGACACCCTGAGTTCTGGACCCCCATATTTGGGGTCCCCCCTCTTGGCTGCACCCTGTTACACCGGGATCGTGGTGTTTCCTGGACCCTGCCTTACCTGCCCCACCTCCCTGTAGCCCCAGGGAGGCATGGGGGGTCCCAAGGCCAGGGCAGATGGGTCACTGTCTGGATTTGCCACATTCCTTTATAACCCACCTTGGGCACCTACCCCACCCCTGATAACCCACAAAAATCCTAAGGGCTGGTTCACACTCTGATCACCTCTCTCCACCAGCACCTAGCTTGGCACCTGGCACGTTGTGGTGTGAGTAAGCAGAGCAAACACTGAGGGAGCACAGGCCCTCTGCCAGGCATGGTGCTTTATGTGTATTAATAACCTAAGAGGTCAATGCCACAAGTGTTCCTTGTGTCGAGCCTGAAGCCCAGAGAGGTTAAGTCACGTGCCCGTGGTCATACAAGTAAGAGAGACTCATTTTCTGGCTCCTGGATCTCCTTCTAGATGAAACATCCCTGACGTGTTCCTACAGCAGCAGAAATCTGGAACCAGCCTGGGAGGGATGACTCAGAAGAAACATTGCCCCCAGCTCTGTTCTGTTGAGCAATAGGTGGCCTCAAAGGATTTAGAGATTTTTCCCCCCCAGAGGTGAAATAATGATCATAAATACCTGTATCACCATTAGACTTGGGCTGCTTTTACATAAAGTTTTGAAAGCACTTTCCTAGCAAATACCTTTTCAGAGCAAGTATCATCCCTGTTTCTGATAAAGAAACTGACACCCTGAGGGAAGTGACTCATCCAAGGTCACCACATGGTGAGGACAGAACAGGGTGGAGCTTGTCTTCCCTGTGTGTTTGGGGACAGCTTTCCTCTGCACCTCCAGTGGCCAAGGCCGTGGGAGGACAGGTCTCTGTGCCCAGGGGCTGCCCCCACACCAGCCTCCTCCCTTCCGGAAGGCAGGGCTGAAAGGCCAGAACTTGGTGCACAGGGCAGCACAGGGCCCTCGGCTGCGGTGGCTGCACTCTCCAAAGCCAGCTTTATGGGGGTGGCCCAGCAGTTGTTGCCCACATGACACAGCTTTGTGGGTTTACAAACGCCTGGCTCTAGCATGGGCTTGCTGAGTTGGACCTGCCCGAGGAAGCCTGTCAGTCAGTCACAGAGAAGTGGCCCCTCCACCCACCAAGCCCCCTGAACCAAAGCCTGGGGGACCCAGCAGTTTCCCTACCACACCTGTAAGTCCAGGCTGGGCAGGGCGGGAACGCCAATTGGCTCTCCCTGTGCCTCAGGGGGAGCATGCTGCAAAGATCTCCCCGCCGGTACACACGCACTTGATAACCCTCCCCCAGATACAAGGCCGTGCAGGGGACTCTGAGAACATCAGCTTCCCAACAGCCCCTTCTCCAGAAACTGCACGGCCACACGGCACACGCAAGACTCCCAGGGGCTTTCTCCTCCCCCCACAGCCACACGGTTGGACCAGCAGCAACCCAAGCTGGGCCCGTCAGATTTCTCCCTTCAGAACGTGGATTTGGAATTGAGAGATTCCAGGGAGGTCTGGCTTTCTCATAAGCAAGATGAATAGAAACTTCAGAAATGTCAGTGGTGGCCATTTCTTCCATGGAGGCAGGGATATAGAGGAAGCCAGCCTGCAGCAAGAGAAGAGAATGGTCAGACCTGAAAAGAAAAGGCCAGCGGCATCTCTGCCCTTGGGTTTCGTGATACCCAGGATTCTTCTAATAAAGTTTCCATTTTTGCTTAGAGCTGGTTTCTGTTACTTGCAACTGATAAAGAGTTAATACAGTGTAACTGAGCTGTTCTCAACCAGGGGAGATTTTGTTCCGCAGGGGATATTTGGCAATGTCTGGAGACATTTTTGGTTATAGCTGAGGGGCGGGGAAGGCTACCAGCTGCGGCATTCGGTGGATAGAGCCCAGGGATGCTGCTAAGCCCCCTGCAATGCACCGGACGGCCCCCACCACGGAACCATCCAGCCCAAAGGCCAGTAGTGCCGAAGCAGAGAAGCCCTGGCGTAACTGAGTGCACCGCGCATGTCTATGGCAGGAACAGCAGCATACACAAGCAGGTTCTGTGTTCTCCATTTAGCAAAGACCCGTCTATGTTAAATGATACTATTCTGGCGGCGAAAATTCTTATACTTTGGTAGTGGGAGGAGGGTCAATCAGTGCAACCTTTCTAACCTCTCTGAAGAATCATTTAACCATAACAGAGGCCTTCAAAAGTTCACTCCTAGATCTAGCAATTGACTTTATAGAATATATTCCCGGTAGAAAATCTTAATTGAGAGACATACACATTGTTCATTGCAGCTTTATATGGTGAAAAATGAAAACAACTTAAGTATCCAATCACTCATTGTCTATTGGTTACATAAGTTAGAATACATTCATATTATAGAGTAATATACACAGCACTTAAAATTATGTCTGTGAAGATTATTTAATAACACAGGAAAATGCTCGTTTTGTTAACTGAAAGACAAGAGTATAAAAATTTTGAAATATATATATAAGTACAGAAAAAAGTCTGCAGGGAAACGTATCAAAAGTTCACCTGTGGCCCTGATTGGTGGGGCTCGGTTGGCTGGGCATCATCCCGAAAAGTGAAAGGTCCCCCATTCGGCCCCTGGTCAGGACACATGCCTGGGCTGCGGGCTCCGTCCTCGCTCAGTCAGGGTGCGTATGGGAGGCAACCGATTGACGTTTCTCTCCCGCACAGATGCTTCTCTCCCTCTCTCCCCCCATCTCCAATAAATAAATAAATAAATAAATACACTGTTAGCTGTGGCTATCTCTAGACAGTAAGATGACAGCTGTTTTTTGTTTTCCTAGTTTTTAAAAGTTTTTTCCAATTTTTCTACAATGAAACATATATTATTTTAATAATTAGAAGAAGTTCACACTAAAAAGTAGTCCTGAAATCAGAATTGAGGACACTGTCGGTTTATTCATTCATCCAAAGGTAAATATACTCACATATGTCAAGGGCCTCCCTGTACCAGACACCATGAACAAAGAATGTCCTTGCCTGCCCTCGGAGTGCTTCTGGTCACGGAAGGGAAACCCGGTACAGCTGCCAACCACTTTCAAAGTCATTATCGCAGAAATCTTTTGAGAAGGCTTTGTTATTAACAGTTAAATAGCTCCTATTTGCTAAAAGCTTATTGTACAAGTACTAAATGTCTTATAATTTGGATGTCATAATCTGCACAACACCCCCCCAAAATATGGTCAAGGTCACATGGCTACTGGCAGTGGCCAAGGTGCAAACCAGGGTAGACAGGGGTCATTCCAGAACCATGTGAGGTGGCAAACAGAGGTCACCAAGGAATATTTAGGGCTGAGGGAGCCAGACAGTAGAAGGGAACATGCTGGAGGCAAAGCAGACAGACTGGGCACCCAGCTTGCGGGCCAAGGTGAAGCTGTTTCTGGTGTCAGGGATGGGAGTGGGGCCAGGGGCACGGCTCTGAACTAAGGGAAGGACAGACAGAGACGTGAGGCAGAGAGGAAAAGATAAAGCTGTTTCGGCAGTTGGGGATTGGACAGGAGAGTGCTTTGATACGGGTTGGAATGGCTGCAGCTTTGGCCAGAAAGGAATGCGGGCCTCCCTAGAGGTAAGTCCATTAGAGAAGGTTCGAAAAGCCAGAGGTGAGGACAGAGGAGGCTGTGTTTGTGCTGCAGACCACACAGCCCAGGGAGGACAGGGGAGATGAGGGGCCTCAGAGCTCAAGCAGGGCCTGGCTGCGCTGGTGAGGAAACCAACAAAAAGGCCCCTGCTTCCTTGGTGATGGAGAAACTGGGACGGGTGAGTGTGGAGGAATGGGCATCCCCAAGAGGGACACTGGAACCTGTTAGGAACTCGGGACAGCTGGCTGACCGTGCAACTGAGTGAGATAACAGGACTGGATGCCTGGAGTGGAGCTCCGTGGGCAGCTTGAACCCGGGAGACGGGGGTGGACTCTGCACTTCCAGCAGCTGGCTGACCAGGTAGAATGCTCCCCTCATAGCCCAGGTTACTGCTCCCGATGGGCTACTACTCTGGTGCCTTCAGTGGTATTCAGAAATACCAGGGCAGCCCAAACCGGTTTCCACTCACAGTCTGGTTGTTTGCTTTGCTTCAGGCATTTTGTCCTGAAGGGCAGAGAGACTTCTAGGGGAAAGCACCGGGCCAGAAGTCCAGAGGCCTGTGTTCGAGAACCAGGTCTACTGTACATCACAGGACTAGACACAGGTCACATAACCCCCAGGCTTCTACGTCCTCAACTGTAGGGTGAGGACAACAGAGCCCAACACCCTTCTCAGTGCTTCAGGGTCCCCTGCCACACAGCGGAGGGGTAGCAGTGCCTGCTTCTCGGGCCGTGGTGACGACAGTCCAACAAGACACACACAAACCCCTGAAAGAAAGCCTGGCGCAGGCTGAACCCTGAGAGCTGTGACCGCTGCTGAGTTCAGGCTGGTTTGAGATAACCCACATTACTGAGAAGTACAAAGCACTCCGTGTTCAGATCAAAGGTGTTTGTTCTTCCTTCTCCTCCCCTGATGTTCTTCAAACACCCCCCGCCCCAGCAGCTGTAGTACTGAACTACTGACCATGTGCAATCACCCCAAAACCTGCCGTCAGCACCCCGCTCCCGCAGGCCCTGACGTGTCTGACTCCGCCTCGCCTGCCTGACTGGCTCCCACCCGCCCTGAAGCCGTCCCTGACCCCCCAGACTGGGCTGGAGCTCCTCCTGGAGCTCCATCAGCACCCGTACTGACACCCAGCTGCACAGACTGCCGTTTTCCGCGCCCACAGTTTTTGTCTTGTTTCGTCTCCCCGGCTCTGAGCGCCTCGTGCACGGACAGGGTGTGAGATTTGTCTAATGAAGTCTCGACCTGTTGCTGTCAGCCCAGTAAACGTGCATGAATTCGAGTGGGTGGGCGGATGAGATAATACACGTGAAATCACTTCTGACAGTCTTAAGCAATGATCATCATTACCAGTCCATTCTGCAAGTATTCCTGGCTCACCTGCGGCTCTTTGCAAGGCTCCACCAGGTGCCTGAGGCAATGCGTGGTGGAGCCCCTGCCCCCAGACTGTGCAGGGGAATACAGGAGAAGTCCTAGGGTGACTGCATTTACTGCTAACAACAATAATATACACATGTGAACACAAAGACGTTCTACAGAAGAGGTCTAGGCGCCCAGCCCGCGTCGTCGTGGAAGTGCAAGTGGCCACGGGATCCCTGAAGGAGGAGGGGGCAGCTTGAGCACTGCCTCTTCAAGGAGCTTTGGCAAAGCCTGTGGCAGGACCCAACCCCGGCCCGTTCAGTCCATTCTCCTCCTTCTGGGAAGGGAGCCCTGGCCACCCGGCCCTGCCTCCCTGAGGGCGCATCTCAGGACCACCGCATCGCCCCCTCTGGCCAGGACCTCAAGGCCAGCAGAGGCAGAGGATGGTAGAGTAAGGCTTTGGTACCCACCAAACCTGGTTTGAGTCCCGGCTGCCACTGACCTGCTGCGTGACTTGACATATTTCCTGTCCCCGAGCCTCACCCTCCTCATGCATACACTAAGGGCGACACTAGTAACGGGTGAGGCAGTGACACCTCAGTGGAAGAAAACATGTGGAGAATGCGGAACACGGAAAAATAAAAGTGAACTCTTTTACCTCTCAGATCCGCAAAGCTGCGGTGCTCCTCAGCCAGGCGTGGGCACTCTGGGCCCTACAGAATGTCACTCGGACACCTCGCAGCCCGCCCTGCCCTCTGGGTTGGGGTCCCTCCTGGGGTCCCAGAAAAACGATGCGGCTCAGTGAAGCCCAAGTCCCCTGCATTTCACAGGCACATTTAAGAATCTCCCCCGTCAGGCTGGGTCAAGAATTAGCGTGTTTTTAAATTGTAGATGTCTGAAAAGAGAGAATGGCCCCATTTTAACCTCTGACCCCGTGAAGTACAAGAGGGCAGGTGGAATGAATGACCCCAGGTGAGGAAACCCAGCCTGGAGAAGAAGCAAGATTTGGCCAAAGTCAAACAGGGAGTCTGCTCTGGCCTGTACCATGCGGAGCTAACGCCAGGGTCGAAGGCCCCAGTGACCAGAAGTCACACTAGAGCCGCCATCGTTTATTCAGGTGCTAGTTAGGTTTAGGGAAAATGCTCCTGGGAGGTGATCAGAATCTGAAACCCTCAGCAAGCAGATCTAGTTCTTAGCTCTGCAACTTACAAGTTCTAAGGCCTTGAGCACATACCGCCCCCCCCCCGTCTCCCCTTCCTCACTGGGGAGCAAAGCAGTTGTCCTTGAGGCCTCTGAGACCCCACCTCCCCTGATTCTCAGGGCTCCCACGCATTCAGCAGAGGGGCTGTAAGGAGAAATCTCAAGCCAGGACCTCATTGTCATTCATAGGACCCAGGTTCCGGGGGTGTCTGGCTGGTCAAACTATTCCCTACCCCCCCCCCCCCGCTTCCTAGATCTCAAAATGGACTTGTCCCCCTCCATGCAGCCCTGGTGTCAGCACGGCAGCAGTCTGCAGGGGAGGGAAGGGAGAGGCTGTGTTCGTGGCTGCTTTGCCCATCTCTACCGAGTGTGCCAACCCACAGCACGCGCCCCCACCCACCCCACTCCCTCTGCCACCGTATCGTCTCTGGTCTCTCCCCTCCTCCCTGAATCCCTTGCCCCAAATGTGGTAGCACAGCAGATCCCAAGGTAAACAGGAGATGTTCTCTGCCGCTTAACCCTTTGCTGGGGGCAAGGGGATGGGAGCCCTCTGACCCGGGCATCTCAGGAGGAAGACGACTGGGGCCTCTGCCTACTGGGTCTCCTGTGTTCCTGTTGTCCTTTAGCTGCTCCCTGCATACAAGGTTGGGAGGAGCAGCCACAAGTCACTTGGCTGACACATCTGGGATGATGCAGAAGCCCAGGAAGGTTCAGTGGCTTGCTCAAGTTCACACCAGGAGCAGCAAAAGCAAGCCACTCACTGGTAGGAGCTTGGCCAGGTCACCAGCCCGCCCTTTACCCCTCTGACCCCCAGCTCCATCCACTATGGTGGTTGGGTAAATGTGGGGGACAGTGGCTCTGTCTTCTAAGTCAGTTCACTGTGTGAATTCAGGGAGAACTCAAACTTTTTAAAAATTTTTACTTATTGAATTTTTAGAGAGAGAGGAAGGGAGGGAGAGAGAGAGAAATGTCGATTTGTTGTTCCACCTATTTATGCATTCATTGGTTGATTCTTATATGTGCTCAGACTGGGGATCGAACCTGCAACCTTGGCATACTGGGATGATGCTCTATCCAACTTGAGCTACACAGACAGGGTGAGCACTCAAGCTTCAAGACCGGCAGGGGTGGCAGTGAGGAGTGGCCCAGCGGAGAAAGACAAACCAGAGACCACACCCTCTAAAAAAAGGAGGCTTCCACTGATGATCCATGCCCACAGCCCCCACCAGCCCCTGGTGCCCGGTGCAGCACCCCCTCCTAGTGAATCTTCAATTAAAGAATCAGACTGACGAGGGCGCAGGTGTCAAGCTACACACTTAATCTGCACCAGAGACCGCCCCTCCCAGAGAACCCAGGCAGATCAAAGCTCCCTCCACCCAGCACTGACTCTCCAGGGGAGTCGGAAGCAATCTGGGAAACCACCTGAAAATAGACGAGAAAAGAGCAGAGCACTGGGAATAAGGGAGCACCTGAAGACTGCAGGCTGAGGGGGGCACGGGGCGGCAGGCCCTGCACGGTGTCCACGTCTCTCTCACCTGCAGTCTCGGAGACAGACAGTTGGTGGCACTGCGGTGAGCCCCTGCCTTCATGCGCCTGGCCAGCTGAAGATCCCTCCTGTGACTCCCCTCCATCCCTGTCCTTGATGACTCTCGGCCCTCACTAACCACACACCTTCCCTTTTGGGCCTCTGAGCCTTTGCCGCCGCCTCTGGCTGCAGTATCCTCAGGTTGGGTTTCTGTCACTTGGAGTCGAAAGAGCCTGACATGCAAGAATGCTCAGCGAGGAGGGCAGAAAAGATACTGTTCACTATGTGGACTCTGGAGGCAAACTGCCCACATCTGGGTCCCCATACCACCATTTGTGAGCCACAGGACCCAGGGCAAGTCATTTAACTTCTCTGTAAGTCAGTTTACTCATATGCCAAAGTGGGTCGTAACAGTGCCTAACTCACAGGGTTGCTCTTTGAGAGTTAATCTCTGTGAATATCTGATTAGAAGAATGCACTATGAGCATGCAGGTCATTATCTCTGCTATGGCCCCGTCCCACTGGACCAGCCGGTGAGGGTTCCTTTCCACGGCAGAGGTGTGAGTTCCCCATGCAGCCAGACGGGTCCCACCTGGCTCTGCCACCCAGAGCGTGCCCTGCGTGTTGTCCTCTGAGCCACATCTGAGGACGGGAGGATTAGACCGTGAACGGGGGAGGGGAGGAGTGGAGGCAGACAGTGGAGAGCTGGGGAATGAGGGAGCCCGTCGGTAGGACACCCTCAGCAGCCTTTGTCCTCGTGTAGTGCCAGGAAAGGCAGGGCCGAACTCCGGCCCCCCTGCTCCTCGCAGGAGGGGACTTCCAGCCCTCTGAGTGCAGGCTCCTCATCCTCACAGCAGCTGGCTCCCTCCAGGGAAGGCTTGAGTCTTTGCCACCAGAAGATGCCCGTTTCTGTTGGAAGCCCCCATCTGGCCCGCTGGTGGAGGCCATGTTCCCCCAACCATCACAGCATTCTCTCTCAGGAACTCAGAGCCCGGGCCTTCCTCTGCACAGAGAATACTTATCCCCCACCCTCACTTTCCAAGCCTTCCTCAGATTGCCCAAAACCTTGTCATCTGCCCTGTAAAGGAAGGCAGGGTGGCAGTGGGGGACGCCGTGGGGTGGGGGCTATTTAAATTCTGCTGCAGCGTGAAAGAACGCACAGCACAACGCATTATTAATGACACACTCTTCCCAATGAATTAACACAAACAACCCCTCTCTCCTGTCTGGTACTCAGTAAACATTTGTCGAACAAATGAGTGTTAACAGCATGTCATTCTGTCTTTTCTGCCCTGGTAAGTTACAAAGTCCATGCAGCCAAATTGGCATCCAATCTAGTTTATATACAGTCTTTGGGTTAGAATCTCAGGCCAAGGTGAGGAAAATGTGTGTTGAAAAACAGTGAAAGTGTTCGTTTGGGACCACCTGTTTTCTTACCGGACAGGGGCAGGGCTACCTGGCTTGAGCTGGGGCCTGGAGAGAGGCCACCCCGTCCTCCAAATGCAGTTCTCGGTTCCACAGTGCAGGGTGAGGCCTCGCATCCTGTGTGGAACTCTGACAGGACCCCACGGCAGGCCCAGGGAATGGCTACCCTGTGGGAACTCATGGTTCGACTGCTGAGCCCCAAAGTGGGCAGCAAAGAAGGGGAGATTCCTGCAGGATGGATTCTGGCCTCCGCTGGGCCCTGCTTCCCTCGTGGCAGGTACTTCATCTCTCCCTAATGCTGACTCATCCGCCCGTCCTTGGGCAGAGCTCCGCCGGGGAAGCCCACGCAGACTGGTCACTGCCTGCACGCAGACAGATTCTAGGGACAATAATTTCCGAGTAAATTGCCTGCGTGCAGAAGGGTCCACCATGGGAGAGGCAGAGGCAGAGGTGGGAGTAAGTGATTTATTCATTAATCACAAAACAATCAGTGGATGACGAGGGGCCCTAGAGTCACTGGGCCAACAGAGGGACAGGTCACACTTGCCAGGAAACTCCCATCCATCACCAAGACACCCACTTACCTGACTTCCACGGGCCCAGCCCCCTGTACTCCAGCTGGGCAGAGACCCTGGCCCGTGGTCCTCCATCCTCCAGGCCACCCCAGCATCTGTGTGCCCTGTCACATCTGGTCCCAGACACGGCGACTCCTTGGCCCAGACCGTGAGAGAGGAGGGCATGGCTGTGGCTGGTCGACCTTTAGGAAGCCTTTGCTCCACTCACAGCCCTGAGGCCTGCAAACGCCTCTTCCCTGGTTGTTCAGGGTCCGAGGACAGAGGCTGTACGTACTCGTTTCTCTCCCCTGACTTACTCGACGCAGTTCTGTGACCCTCCCCCCCACAGCTTCTTCCTGCGCCTGTCAGTTCTCCCCTGCCTCCCACCCCCACCCCTGAGCACACTGAGCACAGAGGCCCCGGCTGCAGGGAGCTCCGCTCTCACCTCCCCCTGCTCTTCTCCGGCTGGGCCTGAAGCCTTGGGTCAACACCTGTTTCCCAGTTCGGATGATTTGTTTCTGATACTATTTTCATTGCAAGTGCATCATGCCGGCCAGGTCATTTCCATTTTAAGGGAACCAATATCTTTGCACAGGTATAAGACACTTGGCAGTGGGTTTCAGCCATGGTGATGAGTTTGGGAGGGAGAAGAGTCTTGACCAGAAGGGCTATCTCATGGCTCAAACCCACAATTCTGGATTCAGACCCTGGGTTCAGACGACTTGCCCACTGTGTAACCTTGGGCAAACCATTTAACCTCTCCTAGTTCCTCCTCAGTAATAGAGATAAACAGGTCCAGCTCACAGATTGGGAGAGCAGATTTAACAAGTATGTATTTTAAGGTCCTGGTACAAGGTTGAAACTATTCTCCTCAGCACAGTAAGCCTGGTGCATCCAGCAATGGGGAGAGGGGAAGGGGAGGAGACTCAAATGGCTTACAGCTGAATACCAGCAGAGCCAGTTATCTTAAAGGCACATGGCCCCAAATATCTACAACGCCTATGTACCGCACCCTCTGGATTTCCACCACCACAGCTGTTCCTCTGGGATAGCATCATTTTTTTCCTGAGAGTACACTTTACAATGAGAAAACTGGGAAGTCAAAGTCACCAATACTGGAATGTGAAAGTTTCATCAAAAGATTGTGTTTGGTGGGCCCCGGCTACATAGCCAACCTGGTTGAGAACATTGTCCTGATACATCAGGGCTGCAGGTTCGATTCCCACTCAGGGCACATACCAGAAGCAACCGATGAATGCATAAATAAATAGAACAGCAAACTGATCTTTCTCCCTCTCAGATAAATAAATACTTTTTTAAACATTTTTGTTTGCTTGTTCGTGAACATACAGAGTACCCTGGGGCTCAGAAGCCAGGGAAAAGCAAGGACTGTCCAGCTATGACAGGCTTGTGGCTGCCAGGCCCTGCGCCAGGCACTGGCCTTTCCGTGACCTCGTTCCATCCTCGCCACAGCCCTCAGGGGACACCATTGTGAAAGGATGTTTTTGAAAGGTAAAATCAAGACCCTTGTTCAAATGTAAAATTAACACATGTCAATGACTTAATTGAACACATCCGATACTGAGGGAACTAGTAAGACGTTACAATTGCTCAAGAGGCAGTCCAAGGGCAGACACACATAGAAGCCGTCAGAACGCGGCACGTAACTCACTGAGGGCTGGTCACTACGCACACTGCAGTAATCAACTGAATCTCCACTGGGAACAATTCACATTTCTAAGGGCCAACTCGTCTGCATTATTCTCAGCTTTCTACAATTTACGGATTTGTAAAATAGGCCAAGACAACAAATGAAAGGCAAAGATAATCCAAGCAGAAACTAGACAAGACACCCAATCGTCTTTTTTCGCCCATTTCCAGGCCTCTCACAACTTCTCACGCACAGCCATGCACCTCCCACGGGCAGGTCCCCAGGCACGAAAGACTGGGAAGGGCGCAGAGTGGGAGGGAGGCTACTCAGTCCAGGGGCCCCGGGCACCAGTCCTGTCTGAGGGCTGCTGGGTTCATGGTTCAGACGTTGCATCTGGGATGAAACAAGAAACATAAGAATGAGGTAAGTTTCTCCACAGAGCTTTATGATTTCAGAGAACTTTTTTTTATGAGACATTATGTCCTTCATACACTTGTGACATCATATGTTTTTCCTTTAGGAAAGGATGGTGGCGGTATGAGGTAGTAGTAATTGCTGCCTTTTTGATGTGCTTATTTGATGAAATAAAAGCTGGCAACCCTATGAAAGTCCCCATCTTAAAAATATATATATATACACACACACATACACACACATGCACACACATATATGGTCTTCATTGTTTCGTTTCGTTATTTTTTATTTTTTTCATATGTGACAGCCCAAAGTCTGCAAACACTGCTCCTGTTCATGGCTCTGAAAATCTGTTATAGGTAAGCTGGTTAAAGGCCACTTCCTCAGCAATATGTCCTGGGTCCTCTAGCCCATCGGGGTTCTCCTGTCCTAGTGGAGGGGGGAAGCTGACTTGGACAGGGAGGGCACCCAGGTACAAGGCTGAACAGAGAAGGAAGAAGAAAATGGTGACTTGGGACTGACCCCGAGGACGCTGGGAGAAGCCTGAGGGGAGGTGGAGCCAGATCGTGGCCTCTCCTGTCCGGCCTCAGACTCCACTCTGTGCATCGTGCTGCCCACCTGTCAGCAGCCTTTACCTGCATCGTCCTGCCCGTCGGCAGCAGGTACGTTTCAGAGGCACGGAGAAGAACTGGCCCGTGTGGGCACGTGGGTCAGGAAGGGCGGGCAGCGGAGTTGGGACCTCCCCTGTCCTTCGAGCTGCCCCGGTGCCCAGGCGTGGTGATGCGGCAAAGCCAGGACAGAGAGCCGCTACTGACTTTGGCTCAGTCTGGAGACCTGAACAGAGATTACCTAGCGTGTCGATTTTAACTTGGTGGCCTGGTTTTTTAATTCCTCCAGGTCAAGAGTCGGGGTGGCAAACCCTGCTCCTTCCCATCTGACTCTCCCACTGCTAGGAGTCGGAAACAACAAAGGCACTGCTTCGAAAGCACTGCTCCCCTCCCAGGGAGCAAGAGGCCCTGGCAGGCCCTTCCCCAAACAACAGGACAGCAAGTGCCCTGGGGTCTGGGTTCCATTCTAAGTAAGCTGAACACCCACCCCATCAGGGCCCCAGAGCAGAAGGTGGCTGGAGCCCCCTAGAGGATCTTCAGCATCCCATGTGTTCAGAATCGCTTTCCTGAGAACCTGCTCCCCCCTACCCCAGACCCCCCATTCGTGGAAGAGACAGCGCATGGGGGAAGGAGATAGTTCCCAATGGGTTTTAAAGAAAAGTGAGTTTAAACTTAACTCACGGAGTAGCTGAACAGCTGGGTTGGAAAATTGGTTGTTTAGTTCTGCAGTGAGTGTCAGGGACCCACTAGCTGAGAGAGAATAAAAGCAGCTTGGGTTTGTAAACTTCAGGGGCCTCTAGGGAGAAGCGGCTCCGAAACTTCTTTCCCCCTCTCCTATACGTCAGGGGATATGACAGGGCCAAGTGACGAAGCCACTGCGAGCGGCCTGAGCTGGGATTAGTCCATGGGCTCCAGAGTTTTCAGGTCCCCGGCTCTGCTTTCAGGGAAGGATAGCCCCAGCACCCCAGAATCTCAGATCCAGAAGGGACCGGAGCTCCCCTGACAGGGTCCCCCTGGCCTCTCTGCAGCCCAGTGCCCCAGGGAAGGCTCACAACGCCTCTGCCAGCCTGCCGCACTGTCTGCCAGCTCAGACAGGTGGTGAATGTCATGTGTGCTGGAACTGGCATCCCTTCTGTCCCCCAGCGTGGTGGGCATACCTTGTGACACCTTAGATGAGAATCGCCCTCACAGAGGAGCTGGCCCGCAGGTCACAGACTACCCACATTCACCTGTAGGCTTTTTTCTTTGGCCTGCCTAATGTTTCAAACTGTTTTTTTAAATCCTGTATTCACAGTAAAGATTTCCTATAAAAATCTGGCCTGCCAGAGTCTCCTGAAATAGAAAAGCTGACAGCCATGACCCCACATTACCACCTGAAAACACCAGCCTGGACTTGGGAACTGCTGGCCCCCAATATGGGTGTGGCTCTCCAGCTTACTACAGCCCCGATCCTCCCTATTGTCACCTGACGCAGCTGGTCTCAAAGGTATGAGTCTGTGAGGCCAGACCTTGCCCATGCTCCAGGGTCTAGCAGACCCACGTACGAAGTTCCTCTGTCTAGAGTTCATTTCCTTCCTTTAGAATTTAGCCTCCTGCCTTCTGGAACTGTGCCCACCTCCCGGGATCTCCTTTCTCTTGTCCTGCTCTTATCTCTACCTTATGACCTTCATTAATATAAAAATAACCAAGCCAGCAAAGCGGTTTTGTTTAATACTTCTTTTCCTGTGTTCATGCATGTAAGTCAGTGGTCCTGAACAAGAAGACCGCCTCTAGTCTACTTCGGGAGGGAGGGGGGAGTTGGAAATTTCTGATGTTACAATGACTGGCTGGGCCCATTCATGCTTAGGGCCAGAGATGCTAGAGTATCCTGCTATCGAGGGTTAGTCAGAAAAACAAACCAGAAAAAAAAAATCTCATGGAGAAACTCTGAAATGGAATACTGGCTACGTTTTTAACTTAACTTCTCCACACCTCTGTAAAACAGGGATAACATGTCTCACTCACGTAACACTACGTTTCTCTCGGAGGGGTGCTGTGACGAGTACGTGACATAACACAACACAGGCACGTGACACACACTAAGCACACAATGAACGTAAATGACGAGGACTGATTCAAAAAACAGTGAGACAAGAGTGAGTGTGCCCACCCACAGAACTGAACTCAAGTTCTGCTGGAACAGCTAGGGTGCCACCAGCCACTCATCTGGTGCTGACCACGTTGTTTCTCCTCTCTGAACGAGGAAGGCGGTCCTAGATTTCTGGAGTCCAGTCCACCCCAAGTATTCTATGGCTCTGTGCCCTTAATAGGGTATGTGACATACCCTTTGAATTTTCTTCCAGGCCTTTCTTGTCTGGGTCAGCATTCCCAGGAACAGTGCTGAAAGCTGACCTGAGGTTGTATTTCTTTCCCCATCAGATTAAAAACAAGGAAGACAGGTAAAGAATAAAGTGTATATAAAATAGATAGACACTGATACCATTGCTCCCCTGAAGTTTGGGGGAAGTTTATTTTTTATTGATTGATTTTAGGAAGAGAGAGGGAAGGAGAAAGAGAGAAACACTGATTTGTTGTTCTACTTTTTTATGCATTCACTCATTGATTCTTGTATGTGCTCTGACCAGGGATCGAACTCACAACTTTGGTGTATTGGGATGACACTCTAACCAACTGAGCCACCTGGCCCGGGCAAGTCTGTGATGTTTTGAGGGAGGCTCTGGTGTCTGGTGGCCTATGCTTTTCCTAGTTGTCCCTGTTCCTCAGATGCAGAAAGAACTTTGTCCCAAGACACAGCCTCTAGTGACAGGTACTTGTTGATGAGTGGACTCTCTCCACAGAGGGATTCAGGGAAACAGCTTCTGAGGCTCAGCGGTGAGGCAGAAGCTCAGAAACAGATCCTCCCCCACCCATCCCCCTGCCCCTCGGGAAGGAAGGCTGGCCATGATTGGGGGCACGAGGAGGGAGGCTGTGCATCAAAGGAAAAACTGGCAATTCAGTTCATTTGAATAAACCAGGAAGAAAGGAACTGCAATGGCTTATTATAGAGTAATTTGTAACTAGGTTACAGGTAGTCTGAAGAGTCAGAGAATGGACAATCAAAATGGACAATATCAAAAACAGAAATGTGATTCTCTCACTGGCTGCTTTGGAGTTACAGTACTGTCTACACTAACCTTCTCACTTCAGATTTCCCTCTGGGCCTTGAGAGGAGTCTTACACGATCCCTCCAAGCACCAGCAGGTAAGAATATTTAAATAAAGACATGAACCTAGGGCAGCGATTTTCTACTGGAGCACCACAAGAATTTTTAAAACATGCAATACCTGCCTACTTATTCAGGGTCACTGACCACTTTTCCCTTATATTGTCAAACAAAAAAAATGACACTGCCAATACAACAATAGCCGTCTGGTGTGAGTGACTCAAAATTATACCTTTTTTGTCGGATTGGCAAAAAATAGTTTAAAAATAACATTTTTTGGTGGGCCACAGAATGTTAGTAATTAGTTTATGTGTGCCATGAGATGAAAAAAGTTGAAAATCACAGACCTAGGGGGTTATCCTAGGGCAGATTCAACTACGCTCTTTTCAAGGTAAAGGGACCTTCCACTATTGCATAGGTTACTGGTGCCCTCTGGTGGAAGTTAGGGTTAACCTGCTGGTTAGAGGCCAGAAATTTGGTCGCTTTTGTTTGAGGAAGCTGCAACCCCTGGCTCCCAGGGCAGCAAGAAGAGGAAAGAGGTCAGGAGCAAGACACCTCGCATGCCTCGCCTCATTTGTCCGTCATGCTTTCTTTTCCGGATGGGAAGCTGAGGCTTAGGGATACTGAGCGACATGATGGTCACCCATCAAATAGCTAACTGGCAACCCTAAGTCAGTGCTGAGGGTACCAGAAACCCTGATTATGAACCTTAGAGAGAGGGGGAAGGAAGAGGAGGAGAAAGCAGATGCAATCACCCCCAAAGCATGTCCCATGTTTAGGTGGCGGCTACGCCCAGTTTTAAGCAGTGCACTTTGCTGGAGTTTGAGTGAGATTTCCCAATTAGTGCACTGGAAGTGTCGCATACCTTTAACTCCATTCAAATGCAGGCTTATTTCCCACTAGTGATTTTTTTCAAGGGTTACTGATGAAGAGGAAAGAGCCCCAGAGTGAGAATAGGCAAGACAGTTCATCAGTCAGGCAGTGAGTATCACTTCCCCTCTTCGTACAGTGGGAGTGCTGAAGAGAATGATCTGTAAGGACGGGGAATGCAAAGATTTCCTCTCGTAAACCTTGCCCTAAACCTGGAACAAGTTTTCACTCCTCTCCCTTTTCTCCACATTGAAAGGTTTTCTGTGTGTGTGGCACAAACACTGGGATATTTGCCCAGCTGCAGTCAGAAATTTTTGCCTAGCTGAAGTCAAAAAATTGTTTTGAGTCCAGCAGAAAAAAAAAAAAAAAAAAAAAAAAACACCCTTACCCCCATGACCTTCTCTCTAGAAATTTCCTATTGTTCCTCTGCCTCCCAAAACTCACTCGTATTTTTACTGCAGAGTGGTTCTGAGTGTGGGTCCATAGCCCTCCACCCCAGCGTTACCTGGGACCCCGACAGAAACATGCCTGCCGAGTGCAGACTATGGAAACGGGACCTAGTGATCCCAATGCTTGCCAAGGTTCGACTGGTAACAGGGGCCTTAACTAGGGTTCACAGAGGGCTTCGATGTAAAATTTACGTGTGTGTGTGTGTGTGTGTGTGTGTGTGTTCTCTCTATACATACTCTTTCTGTGGAGAGAGGATCCAGAGCAGCCACCTCTTGACCCATGCAAGTCATGAACTACCTTCCAGTTTGCTTCAGGGTTAAGTGTCCCCTGCCTGCATCCACAAACCTCTCTCCCCTCCACTTCTCTGCCCAAAAGGATGCCTGAATTTTCCCCAAGAATCTTGGCAGTCATTTCCCACACCTCCTGGACCTCCAGCACAGGAGATGGGCCCTGGTGTTGCGCCCACACATCATCCTTCCACACATAAATCTCTGCGCTCATGATACGAGACCGAGGCTTCTCCCTACTCCTCCTTCACTGTCATCCCTTCCAGCTACTTTCCCTCATTCATTACACTCTGGGTCCCTACAGCCCTGCCACCCTGGTGATGTCACATCACACGGAGGACTCATCCAACTCCAGCCTCACGGGACTGCCACTGACCGCCTCCACAAGGAATTTCACCTCCCTGGCTTCAACCGCTCGCTTGATGCCATGCCTGGTTCTTGCCCTCACCCAGGGTCGCTCCCCCTCTGTACACGTCAGCTTAGCCTGAGTTACAGTGTGGTAACAAACCCTCAAATTTCAGTGACTTCCAGTAAAATGTTTGTCTCTCTGCCCCCTGCCAGACAGCCGCTGCTCTGCTCCCCTACCTCATCAGCCTTGGGGCAAGCTGAGGAGCAGCCTGGTTTTGGGGTGCGTTAACCTTATGCAGAGGGAAAGGAGCATTGACTGACCCTGGCAACAGTCCCTGCACTTCTGCTCAGAAGTCACACACCTCATTTCTACTCACTGCTCATGGACAACCTGTGGCCGGTAGGGCGGGAAGCACAGCCCTCTCCAAGGCCGGCAAGGCAAACAGAAGAACCGGGTAGAATTGAGAGACCAGAACACAGACGTGGATCTGCAAGCTGTGTGACTTGTCCCCTGAAGCACTCAGCCCCTGCCTGGGCCTACAGCCAGGGCCGATTTTCTCCTCGTGTGACATTTGCCAATGCTGCTCCCCATTAGTGGACAGGGCCCAGCAATGCTGTTGCACATCCTACAAGGCACAGGACCCCCTCCCACAACAAAGAAATTTCCAACCGGCGATGTCAACGGTGCCAAGACTGTGAAGCCCTGCTCTAAAGATAGGACAGTCTCAGGCATTCGTCTTGCACAATTTCCCTAGTCTGTTCTCTCCCCTATTCTCCAGAGTACCTTTCAGACCTCCATTCCTTCCAAATTCTTAACCCAGCTCCCTCCTCTCTCCTTCCATGCTTTCAGCCACACTGAACTTCAGTCTTTTTTTTAAAGTATTTTTTATTGATTATGCTATTAGTTTTCCCAATTGTTTCCCTTTATCCCCCCCCTCCACCCTGCCTCCCCAGCCCTGAAGCATTCCCCCCTGCTTAGTTCATGTCCATGGGCTGTTGAGTTGTTTCCTGTACTATTTTTATCTCTCCCCATCTATTTTATGCCTATTAATTATGCTTCTTCTTCCCTGTACCTTTCCCCCGCTATTCCTCCCTTCCCCTTCCCCACTGATCTCCCTCTGTGTGATGTCCATTTTTCTGATTCTGTTTCTGTTCTGGTTGTTTGCTTAGTTTTTGTTTCCATTGTTTTTCTTTTAGGTTCGTTTGTTAATAGTTGTGTTTGTTGTCATTTTACTGTTCATGTTTAATCTTCCTAATCTTAGATAAGTCCCTTTAGCATTTCATATAATAAGGGCTTGCTGGTGATGAACTCCTTTAACTTGGCCTTATCTGGGAAGCACTTTATGTGCCCTTCCATTCTAAATGAAAGCTTTGCTGGAGAGTCATCTTGGATGTAGGTCCTTGCCTTTCAGGACTTCAAATACTTCTTTCCAGCCCCTTCATGCCTGCAAGGTTTCTTTTAAGAAATCAGCTATCTTGCAGGTAACTCTCCTTTCCCCTTGCTTCTTTTAGGATTCTCTCTTCATATTTAATCTTGAGTAACTTAATGATGATGTGCCTTGGTGTGTTTCTCTTTGGGTCCAACTTCTTTAGGATTCTCTGAGCTTCCTGGACTTTCTAGAAGTCTGTTTCCTGGGGAAGTTTTCCTTCATTATTTGTTCAAATAAGTTTTCAATTTCTTGCTGTTGTTCTCCTTCTGGCACCCCTGATTCAGATATTGGAACATTCCAGGCTGTCCCAGAGGTTGGTACGACTCTCTTTACTTTTTTGAATTCTTGTTTCTTCATTTTGTTCTGGTTGGATATTTCTTCCTTTCGTTCCAAATCGTTGCTTTGAGTCCTGGTTTCCTTCCTGTCACTGTTGATTCCCTGAATATTTTACTTTATTTCACTTTGGGTATCCTTCATTTGTTTTTTCATTTTTTGACCAAGCTCAATCAGATCTGTGAACATTTTGATTACCAGGGCTTTAAATTCTCCATCAGATAGATTGACTATCTCCTAATTGCTCAGTTCTCTTTCTGAGGTTTTGCTCTGTTCTTTCATTTGGGCCCCATTTCCTTGTCTCTGAGCAGCTGATAGGTTGTAAGGGGCGGGGCCTTAGGTATTCACCCAAGTAAGGCAACCGTCCTTGCTCTGCTTCCGCACTGCCTGCGGGGGAGGGGCCAGAGGGAACAGTGTGGCTCACCTGCTCGGTTCTAGCCCCATGTTCCAACGAACTCTCGTGTGAGACTGGGAGTTTTTCCCACTGAGGCAACCCCAGTTGTAGCCCACAGTCAGCTCTGAGTCTCGGTTTCCTGTTCAACCAGCCCCACCTGCCGGGTCCACCAAGTCAGCATGAGTTTTCTGAGTCGGCCAGCACGGTCCACCGTCTTACGGATCTGTCTGTTCTGGTTCATTTTTTCTTTAATTCCTTGGTTGTCAGAGTTCCATGCAGTTTGATTTTCTGGCGCTTTTGGTTGTTTATTGATTTTAGATTGGTTGTTATCCTCCTGTTGGTTGTGCAAGGAAGCAAAGGATTTCTACCTACACGTCCATCTTGGCCAGAACTCCTCATCTGAACCTCATAGTCTTCACAGACGTCATTGTTTCCTCACCCAGAGGCCTTTGTATATCCCTTATCTGGGGCGCTCTTCCCCTCCTCGTTAACTCCTATCCTTCCTTCAGACCTCGGATTCTCATTTTTTCAGAGGGTGCTCCTAGGCCCATGACTTAGTGATGTCCCTCCTCCGTTTGTCACAGCAGCAAATGTTCCCCCAACACAACGCTCACCACACTGATAGTAGGTGTTACCTAGGTTTCCTAAGCCCTGAGTGTGGGGGCCACATTCACCACCTTCCCAATGGTGTCCCCAGTACCTAGAAAGCACAATATACGTAAGAGGTACTTAGTATTTACATCCCACATCTTCCTGAGCTCCATTTCCATTTAGACCTTCCCGTATGCAAAAGTCCACACATCCATGATTAAACTCATGGTTCTTTCCTACCTCACCACCACTATCCCCAAACCCATTCTTTTACCTATATTCCTTACCACAATGAAAGGCACCGCCATCCACCACCTGCCCGAGCCCATCCCTGACTCCTCCCTTTTGCTCACTGCCACATTCAAGTCTGTCACTTCCACCTTGATTACTCTCAAATCCATGCACCTCTTTCAGGCTTTTGACTCAGACACAACAGCTTTAACCACCGATTGACTCTGTGATTCTTAGTTGCCTTCGATAAATTGTTAATTTCTCTAAGCCTTAAATACCTCAGGGGGATGAGATGACAAGTCAGCATCTACTAAGTCTTCAGTAAATGTTACCTACTATTGCCATTCCCAGGCCCACTGACATTGCATAGGCATACTATCATTCACAGCTCAGATTGCCACCACAGCCTAATTGTTCTAGCCAGCACTCCAGTCTGTCCTTAACAATGCACCCAGAATGACCTTTCAAAAATGCAAATGAGGTCACATCACACCCCTGACTAAAAGTTTTTAATGACCCTCCACTGCCTTTGAGATAAGGTTCAAATTAATTAGCTTGGCATATCACACCTCCATCACCAGCCCCCTCAATTCCCCAGCCCCATCTCTCATTATTTCTCCAATCACATCCTTGACTCATTACAGGGCACTTCTCCTCCAAACAGGCCACTCTCCCCTGCAATTCTTTCATTTGCTGCTTCCTCAACCCATGTGGAAAGTCTTTGGTCCCTAACCCCATGCTAGACCGTAGATAGAATGCAAAACCCCAGGAAACACGCTATGCAGTTGGAATCATTAAGTACCTTAAAGAGGTCACACACATGGAAAGGGTTACGTAACAAAAGCTGGTCTTTCTTGTCTCTAGTGCTCCTCATTTCCTATTTTTAAAATGCTACCCTTGGCATTTTCAGTATCATGTCCACCACCACACCCCCAGGGCCTCCTCATTCAGGGGTAGAAAACCTATCTCTAGGGTATATCATTTCTTTTTATTTTTTTTTCATTTTAAACAAATTTATCTAACCATCAAGACACTTTACTTGAAGGGAAAACTATTTAGGATTCATTTCATTTATCTTAAAGACAGGTTGCCCTACATGTAGCAGCTTCGCACAGTTACGAAACTGTCCCTGGTTACAGCGGTGAACTACGTAAACACCTGCACCTAGAGCGCTGGGCTTGAATCACTCTGGACATGCAAATATTGTACATTCGGTGATTCACAAGGGCTCAGGTGAGGGGGGGAATTAAAATTCTCCAGTTGAACAAGGTATGCAAGGCTTTTTATGTTGTTCTTTTGAGCAAAATAACTCACTGGAATATAAAGTTAAGAACTGAATGAGCATTCCACTAGTGGAGAAAGGGGGTAAGTTCACAGAACCAGTATTTTCCCCCATTCCATCTCTATTTGATGTGAATTAAAACATGCCATTGGCCAAGTTGTTTACTTTATTTTATTTTTTAGATTTTACTTATTTTTTAGAGAGAAGGGAAGGGAAGGAGAGAGGAAGAGAAACCTCAATGTGTGAGACAAACATCGATTGGTTGCCTCTTGCACACACCCTGACCGGGGACCGAACCAGCCACCCGGACATGTCCTGACCAGGAATCAAACCAGCGACTTTCTGCTTTGTGGCACGACACCCAGCCCACTGAGCCACACCTACCAGAGCAGCCAATTAGTTTAAAAAATGCAGACTTCTGACCAAGATGGAGGCATAAGTAGACACACTGTACCTCCTCACACAACAAAAGGAAGGACAACAACAATTTAAAAACAAACAAAAAAACCAAACTGACAAAGAAAATCAAACTGTATGGAAGTCTGACAACCAAGAAGTTAAAGAAGACATAATCATCTAAACCAGTGGGAGGGGCGGAGCAGACAGCTGGGCAGAGGACTCATGGCAAGGCAGCAGCTGGCAGACCTGGCAAGGCGGCGGATTGCAGACTAGATGGTCCCACATCCACATGCAGATAAACCAGGAGGAGTAATTGGGAGCAAGACAGATCGTGCAACCCAAAGTCCCAGCAGGGGAAACAAAACCTCAAACCTCTAATTGAAAACACCTGTGGGGGTTGAAGCAGCGGGAGAAACTCTCAGCCTCACAGGAGAGTTCAGTGGAGACCCACAGGGTCCTAGAACGTACACAAACTGACCCACACAGGAATCAGCACCAGAAGGGCCCAATTTGATGGTGGGAAGCGGGGGAAGTGACTGAAAACCAGCAGAGAGCAGAGCAAGTGCCATTGTTCCTCCTCAGACCCCTCCCCCTCATGTAGCATCACAACGCAGAAACTGAGGGTTGCCCTAACACCTAAGGCTCTGCCCCTCACTACATAACAGGAGCATCAAGACAAAAAAAAAAGGCCCAAATGAAAGAACAGATAAAGCTCCAGAAAAAAGACAACTAAGTGACAAAGAGATAGCCAACCTATCAGATGCAGAGTTCAAAGCACTGGTGATCAGGATGCTCACAGAATTGGTTGAATTTGGTCGCAAATTAGATGAAAAAAATGAAGGCTACACTAAGTGAAATAAAGGAAAATGTACAGGGAACCAATAGTGAGGGGAAGGAAACTGGGACTCAAATCAATGGAGTAGACCAGAAGGAAGAAACAACCAGAAAAGAACGAAGAAACAAGAATTCAAAAAATGAGGAGAGGCTTAGGAAACTCCAGGACATCTTTAAATGTTCCAACATCTCAATCACAGGGGTGCCAGGGGAAGAGGAAGAGCGACAAATGGAAAAGTTATTTGAGCAAATAATAAAGGAGAACTTCCCCATTCTGGCAAAGGAAATAGACTTCCAGGAAGTCCAGGAAGCTCAGAGAGTCCCAAAGAAGTTGGACCCAAGGAGGAACACACCAAGGCACATCATAATTACATTAGCCAAGATTAAAATTAAGAAGAGAATCCTAGAAGCAGCAAGAGAAAGGAAGACAATTACCTACAAAGTAGTTCCCATCAGACTGTCAACTGATTTCTCAAGAGACCTTACAGGCAAGAAGGGGCTGGAAAAAAGTATTCCAAGTCATAAAAGATAAGGACCTACATCCAAGATTGCTCTATCCAGCAAAGCTTGCATTTAGAATGGAAGAGCAGATCAAATGCTTCTCAGATAAGGTCAAGCCCTTATTATTTGAACTGTTAAAGGGATTTATCTAAGAAAAAGATAAAAAATATGAACAGTAAAATGACAGCAAACTCACAATCATTAACAACCATACATTAAACAAAAACAAAAACAAAAGCAAACTAAGCAAACAACTAGAACAGGAACAGAACCACAGAAATGGAGATCACATGGAGAGTTATCAACAGGGGAGTGAGAGGAGGAGAGGGGGGAAAGGTATAGAGAATAAGTAGCATAGATAGTAGGTAGAAAATAGACAGGGGGAGGTAAGAATAGTATAGGAAATGTAGAAGCCAAAGAACTTAAATGTATGACCCATGGACATGAACTAAAGGGGGGGGAGAATGTGGGTGGGAGGGGATGTACAGGGCAGAGGGGAGTAAAGGGGGGAAAATGGGACAACTGTAATAGCATAATCAATAAAATATATTAAAAAAATAAAAATACAATTAAAACAAAAACCCCACTAAAGTTTGTGCACCTACACAGTCACTGTACATACAATAAAGAAATGGGGAAGGGAGAGTGAGAGAAGTCGTAGTCAGGATGTGGGGGAGCCCAGCTGCAGTTTTCCCAGTGAAAGCGTCGTCTTGGTCTGCAGAAGAGTTCTGGAGCAGTTTTCCTCTTCAGCAGACACCTCCCGGCGGTTGCTGGAACACATCAATTGTATTTTCATCCTCCACTTCCAACTGTGTGGTTGTGTGTTTCATTGATTGGCTGTCCTTCAAACAGAGATCTGATCTGCCCCATCGACAAACCCTGTTGTTCACAACAGGCTTTCATCAGTTTACTACTCTGTGGTATACGCCTCTTAATCTTACACTGCGCCACAGAACCATCCTGCCCCTACACCTTCAAGTCAGTATGATCCCTGTTCTGTCTGGACTCCTTTCCTGGGCTTTTCCGCCAGGGTGGGCACTGGAGTCTCCTCAGCTGCAGCTTCACAAGAGGTACCAGGCCCACACTAAGTGCCAACACAAGCAGCACCAGAAGCTTTAGGTCATATCATTCCTAAGGCACCTAAAAAGGATACCTCCCAAAGTTGTGCGGTGCACACCAATCTGCAACCGCGTGTTGGCCATAAGCTCACAACAACTGAACAGATGTTCCACTCACCTTTAAGGCCTTAGTGATAAGGGAATGACACTGAAAAGCATGTGGGCTGCCAAGGTTCTTGTGGGCAGTCTCACTGTCCCTTAATATCCCCCAGGAACAGAACCTGAAGATCAGGGGCTTCAACATAGCTCCTGAAAGTGAATGTAAAATGTTCTGCATTTTTTAAATGAAATTTCTTAAATTTCACTTGTTTTTCAAAACGGGCTATAATCCCCAAAGTTTAAGAACCACTGCTAGAGACCATAGCAGACGCTAAGCATCCAATTAATGTGTACTTTTGCAAGAAACCCTCAGTATCTCTTTGCACTAGCCACAATTCACCAGGCACTCTGTAACCTCAACAAACCCATCATCTCACCATGTGAAATCTCTTCAGGAACAAAGAGCATGGACTCGTGGGTTCAGAAGATTATGTACACACCTGTGCCTAAAGAGGGCCTGCCTAAATCACTCCAGACATGCCAGCCCTGGACTCTATAGTTTCTAATTCTCAAGATCTCTACTGGGGAAAAAACTCCACAATTCACTGTTGAAAAATACTCTGCCAAGTTTTGAGGTCTCCTTCAGGATTGAGAACCTAAAACTGTAATATAATTACTCTATAGCTAACTAAGGGGAAATACCAAAGTTGCTGTTTGAGTACACTAACTTTCTTTTCTTTCTTTTTTTTTTTTTAAGATGTACTTACCTTTAGAGCGTGGGGAAGGCAGGAGGAGTGGGAAACGGGCCCAATCCACCAAGCCACACCAGCCACAGCTAAGTACACTAATTTCTATGGCGGAACTACTCTATTCTCTTCGTCCCCAAATCAGACCAAAGTTCGAATGTCAAAACAGAAAATGAGATTTTGCTGTATATAAACATGCATATTTCCTCAATGACACCACAAAATGGCAAAATTAAAAATATTTATTACACAAAAAAGCACAACAGAATCAACAGGTATTTTAAAAGCATTACACAGTGCAAACACCAAAAAAACACACAGCTATTTAGTGATGCTTATCATTTCAGTGAGCGGGCAACTATTCAGAGTTATTTTAAATTGCCATTTTCTTTCCACTTTATGAAAACGCCAGAGCTTGGTCTACCAAAAGCATAACAACTTGTACTACCTTATTCAAGGTTATTACAAGTTTAATTGTTCCCACATACTTAATTCTCACAACACGCTATGAGGTACAGAGGGTAGTTATGTATATCACTTTACAAACAGGAAAAACTGAGGTGTAGGAAGATTAGGACTGGGACTCAAGGCAGTGCAATCACCTTACTCCTTATCTCTAAGAGGCTCTTACGAGAGCATCCAGCTACTATAAACTAAGGAGACTCCCATTCACAGGCTGCTTAAGACCCCTATATTGCCTAGTGCCAAGGGGGCAGAAACATTTCATTCCCCTCTGAAAACATTCTCTACTACTTTTTAAAAGGAGGACCAATGCCAACTATAAGGAGAAAGACTTAATTCTTCTGTAGGAAGATGGAAGGTTGACCTCAATTTCTTAGTGCTGAGACACAGGGGAGCTAATTGCCCTGTTCCCCCATGACAGACACTAAAAAAGCTTCAATTACAAGTTGTTGTGACATCAGTCACTCTGATGTCACAGCTTCCCTTCCTTATTGCTACAATCCACCAACTACCTCTGCAACAGAAACATTTCCCAGGACCAACTGGAAAAAGGACTCTTAACCTAGAGGCATGCTACAAAGAAGGCCTCTGGTATACCAGCAATACCCAAGAGTAGAGAACTCTGAACTCCAGGGAAAAAAGAAGAGTCACAGTAAAGCAGGAAGGAGGGGGACTGTCTGACACCAACTCATCACTGCTTAAAAACACCCTGGGATAACAAAGCAGGTGTGCTGCTAAACTCATGCTGGCATATGATAATGCCCACTTTCAGTAAGGCATTTGCCTAATTCCACAACTGCTCTGACAAGGAAATTGCTGACACCAGTACTTGCCCCTTTTTATATCTGTGATTCATTCTACCCCCAAGAAATGCTCAGTTCTACTTCCTGTGCTACACTCACAGAAGACATTCCATAAGGATCCTGGATAAAGGAACACCATCTGCAGAAGCAACATCTTGCATTTCAGATAAGCTACCAAGAAATACTGACTACCTTTTTTGCAGATACACTTCTTTCTCTAACATTTTCAGTCATTCAAAAAGCTCTTGATAGAGGTACAGTAAACCCAAGTACAGATTTATTATGTTTTCTTTAACAACGCCACATTCACCGAAAACAGCATTAGTTGGGATTGCTCGTTTATTGTATCAGAAGATCTTAAAATATTGGGACGTTCTCCCACAGCAGAAACAAGATATGGTGGCTCCTATGAAGGAATAATACAGCAATGGCAAACAAAGAAAACTGTTAACAGAAAGGACATGTCAAAGCAATCTAGAAAAACTGTCCCCAAATTAGGCTCTGGGGAGCCACTTGAGCCACCACCTCAGATAACTCATTTCCAGTTTAGGGTTCTCAGTATTTCTTCTCAGATAACAAAGTGCGACTCGGCTAATCACAAATCTGGGAAATCCCAGCAAAGTGACCTCCGCATACCCTGTGTCAGTGCGAATCCCAGGCATTTGTAAACAGTGTACATTTTAGTTTTGGCACAGGAAAGAATGTACAGGTCCCTTTATCTTTGAAGTGCGGATTCTAAACACAGCTAGCTTCTAATCTATATCCATTTTCAGCAAAAGAATCACCAGTCTTGAAACTGGGTGCGCACACATGTACACCCATGAACAGGAGAGCCAGCAGCACGGGTCCTTCTTCAGGACGGGGTCTCCACAATTTAAGCAGACACTTGGCGAAACAGAAAATAAGATTCACAGTATCTAAAGCCATATACTTTCAGATTACATAGCTCTCTGTAGGAAATAAAACCAAACAGCTAGGTAACAAGTTTCCTCCTTTCTAAAGAGAACTGAGAGGTAACACTATAATAACATGACAAAACCCAAGACCTAACAATCACCAATTTCTCATTAACGACCTTTCAAAGGAGGCGACATTGCATTGAACTGGCATTTAAAAAGCTACCAATGATCCTAACCTTTAAAAATAAATTCTTACAAAAAATAATGTCCTACAAAGCATTATATACATCTAAATATATATAAATTATTAAAACTGCATATTTCAAATGCTTGGCAGTGATTCAATTTTGTATTTCAGAAGTTCATGGCAGGTTGGAAGCTGGCCTGGCTGGATTCAAGCCTAGAATTGAGAACATATGACATTCCATATATTGGCTTTACAGTAATGGTTTTATCAATTTAAAGTCTTGGTCTTAAATTTGTATAAAGTCTGAGTAAAGTATCAAATACAAAAACATACCAAATATTAAATGGAGTGCAAGTACAGATGAGTTATCAAAAGACAGGAGACAGTTTTAGCTATAATCTATAAATCCGTTTTGTAAGGATTCATCACTGATGCTGTGAATTTTCGGTCATGGATAACATGATCACAAATACTAATTTAAACAGAACAAGAAATCTGATGCTAATGTGGGATGAGTCAATCAATCACAATTATGCGGCACGATACAGCAGAAAGGATAAACTCCATTGATACCTACTTTAACAGACCCTTTCCCCTCAGTCAGGATCTCAACTCAGGGAGGTTGACTAGGGAGACAATATAATTTAACATCTCAGTGAAATCATGTGAGAGTGAAAGGCGAAAGACAGGACAAACCAGATATGGTACTGAAAAACAGGGATGAACTGCCACTGTTTCCAGCAAACCAGAGCACATGGTTATCCTAAACACAACTGAAGATAAATGGTAGTGTTTGAAAGTCAAAAGTTTATCTTATAGTAGCAAACTATGAAGACTTCACATACAAATGTCCTGCTTTAGTAGTAGTTGAGTATAAAATATAACAGGCATTGAAAAAAAGAACAAAATCTCAAACAGATCAACATGTAAAAAACTACTCTGAGAGCAATATTTGGCTCTTTTAAGCATTACTGATCTATGCTCCCAGAAGACATTAAATAAGGATTCTGGATGAAGGAAAAACATTCTGCAGAAGCAGCCTCTTGGATTTATATAAAATACCAAGAAATACTGACTACCTCTTTCTGCAGATACGCTCCTCTATAAGTTTCAGTCATTCAAAAGGCTCCATGGAGGTACGGCAAACCCATGCAGGTTTTTATATTTTCACCATGCTCAGATCAAGGGCCTTCTAAGCAAAGTACTTAGTACTAACGGGAAGAGTGAAAAACCCAGACGAACAAAGCAGAAAAGGAAAGCTGAGTACCATAAGAGGATTTGGTATAAGGATGCACCAAAATCAACTATCTACAAACATGAATAAAATTTTAAGATTTGTTTTAAGTTTTCTGAAAAACTGCAACTTCATATACGGGGAAATCACAGGTTCCCAGCGCAGCTCCCCAACCCCCCCCGCCCCCCCCCCGGCCTCTTGTAAGCTACCACTACTAGTAAAATCACCTGGCCGGAGAAAGTAAAACTGAGGGCTGTCAAACCAACATGAAGAAAGGAGTATCGGGGGAGTAGCAGGAAAGGAAGTAATTTAACTTTCTGAAGGTTTAAAACATTTACCATAGTCTCACAAAATACTAAAATCAAAGGACTAGCCCACTTACTGGGGGAAGGCCTTGCTCCTGTCCCTGGAGGCAGAGCTGTGAGCAGCACTCCCCAAGAAGGGACCATACTGGAGAAAATGCTTCAGGGCCCTCTGCCACCTTTACTCGCCCTCCCAATAAGAGGAATCACTTACATGATTATATAAGAAAGCCTGACATTTACTGGACCTTCTCTCTTTTGGGAAAAACTGTTAAAAACTACTGTTCTATCTAAAGGCAAACCCTGGCTGCCAAGTCATATTCTCCAGTATTTTAAGGTTATAGGTTGTTCCAAATTCAACAAGCACCACCTTTTAAATATTTAACAACTAATAAGAAGAAAGGAAGTATGGGGAGGACTTGAATGGGAGTAGGGGGCGAAAAAAGAAAGGAAGTACGGCTTAAAGATTTACTGGAAATATGATTTAAAGTATAGATCTGGATTCTAGTATTAGCTCTGAGTTCTTGGATTTTAACAAACCTTATCCTCTAGAAATTGAGTATGATGCTAAATAAAAGAACCTTGTTTACTTCCTTATCTGGAAAAACCCCACTGTTAATTAAGCCCCCAAATTAATGATCTAGTTCTGAAGAATTCATTCTCAATTTCCATGTTTGGAAGCAAAAACATCCTGAAAACATGAATAAATGGGTGGATACGATGGCACACACTGAGTGGAAACGCTTAATACTGATGTTTTGCTACATGCTCTGGCCCTGTCAATATTTTTATAATTCACTGATTCAGCTATGCTATAAAAACCCTAATAACCAACTGGATCTCTTTCCTGCAAACAGGACACGAAGACCCCGCCTTCTTTAATCTTCGGGCACAGGGAAAACATGTGACAAGGTGGCTCGTCTTCCCGTGAATGATGTTCCCATCTCGTGGTCTTTTCTCACATACACTACACGGCTTCAGAAGATTCCGGCAATCCTCCACGTTTCCTGCAGCTGTTCCCTGTTTGAAAAGGTCAGCCGACTGGTCTCCCATGCTCGATACGGTCTCTTGGCTTTCAGATCTGTGAGCCAAATCCAAGAATCCCACCGAGGTGCAGGAGTCGAAGAGTCTGGGGTTCTCTTCTTTTCTATATCCATCTTTACGTATAACAACTGGGGCCGATATGGTTCTCCGACAATCAGGAACATCAATTCCTTCATTTTCCTTCTCTTCAGGTATGGCAGTGATGTCAGACGTGGAGAGAGAGTGGGTTAACTTAGAACAATCTGAATACCAGTCCTTCCTCAAGGCCCAGCACCGAAAACAGTACCTCTTGCTTGGAGAGTTAAATTTCTTGCACTCAGTACACTGCCATTCATCCTACAAAGACAAGTGCAGCCAATTAAACTCACTCGGTGGGGAACTGGATGCTGAGAGAAAGGGCAGGGAGGCCAGATTCTCATCATCTCACTAAGCCCCAGATCTAGCCTAGAATGCAAATAAATTTTACAGCCACTTTGATAGTTACACAATTGCCAATTCAAGCCAAAATTTGATAGAGCAATCTTTTAAAAAGTTAAATTATTTTGGTGTTTTAGTCTGAATGGAATTTACAGTTACTTTTCCCCATTGCCTTCTTTTTAGATCCTTTCTTTTTGTACAACTAACTCTTATATTGAGTTAAGAGATACAGAATGAAGAAGAGATACTACTCTCATTCTTTCCTACTATTTAAGAAATGTTATAACATCTGGCAAAAAAAAAAAAGCTACAATTCTGAGATTTAAAATCTACTAAGTGTATTCATGCTTTCTCACTGCTCTCAGGATCATAGGTAGCTAATTGTATGCCCAACTTACACCCTCTGAAAAATGAATGTTCTTATCCTTAAATGCCAAGTGAATTTTTTCCTACTTCACAATATTCAAGTTAGGAGATCCTAGAGCTCAATACATTTTACCTGCCTTGCTTAATTCGAAGGTTGCTACCTAAACAAGTCAAGAGTATTTAATGCAGATAACTGCCTGGCTTTGACACAGGCTGACCTGACGACTGCTTTCAAAATGAACACCAAGCACTTTAAGTTTGGAAGTCATAACTCAATTGCCCAGACCAAGAGACAGGGACACCATTTGTCAAATTGGGATGTTCTCCAGGGAGTCTCAAAACACTCTTGTGGCTGTTGAAGATCCACAGATCCCACACAAATACTCAAAGGAACTTCATAAAGATCTGGAATTCATGATTGGTGGTGTGTCATAGTCTAACTGGCACCAGCTTTTCTGGTAGTACATAAAGTAACAGGGCTTGTTAAATTCAATGGCATCTTTGATTGGACGAAAACAGTGCACTTGCTTAAAAGGTTTTCTGGGTCCAAGTAGCCAGAGAAATCTGATGAAGATATAAGCACTTTACTCTGCTATTTGTACTATGGTCAAGAACACTTAATGGACTGACATATTCTACTTTATTACTTAGCTATGCACAGATAATCTGCAATGAATTATTACCATGATGGTCAATAGTGGTGGGATGGGAATGGGGGAGGGACCAACACCAGAGACAACCTAAAATGTTTCTATCCCCAAGCAGCAAAAAGTAAAACCCCCTCCTTATCTTTCCCTCATCACCCGTTTTCAGTGAGTTAGCTCAGGAGAGTACTTAAAGGAAAATGGGGAGCTAGCATCAAAATAGAAAAACAAGGAACACATGTGTCTACACCTGAGTTACAACTGCTGACAAACCCACACCTATTACCTGAAACCTTAATACTAAATCTTCACTTTTTAGCCCTCCATTACTATAAATCTGTGTGGAAATTAAACCATTTTCCATTTCTTTTTAAGAAAGCATTGAAAATGTAATTTTTATACTTGACAAAGAATTGTAGACAGCTTGTAAGTCTAGCTTTGGCATTACAGGGATGTTAGTGGGAAAAGCAGTGCAGGACTGTTCTGAGTAACTGTGTACCCACGACATTGTGTACAAAGAGTTTCCGTGGCAGGGAGAAAGGCACACAAAGAAACATTTAAATCATCCCTTTTCAAGACAGGAAGAAGACAGATCAAGTCATCTCCTCTCAAATTTCAATAAAAACCTCTTAACAAAATGTAAAGAAACCGACATCTCTTATCACCCAGGAAAGGCAGACACAGATGGGGGGAAACAGCATTCCTCACAGCGAACTGCTAGAGTATCACCATCTGAAGACACAAAGGGTGCAAAACAGCTCTTCTCCCAGAGACTTGTACCTCAGAGGCAACCTCTACATCAGTATCATCACATATGGACTGAGAGTCCTCAAGGTCATCACGGTTTCCTGCTTCAATCACCTGTGACGGCAAAGACATCCTATTAGTAACGTTTACCTATTGCACATGAGGTTATTACCAGAGAGCAGAAAAGACAAAAAAGCTTCCACTGAAAGCTCACATGCTGCCTCCATCATTACCACTTTCAAAGGAGAGAGCTTAAATATGAGACCAAAAACAAGGCTCTGTACACACGTAGCACTCAGAGGGTCACCAAATACCTCCTGCATTCAGAAGGAAAAGGGTGCCCAAATTTATGACTTAAAAAAACAAAACAAAACAAAACAGTATTTGAGTAAAAAAGCTACAATTAAATGTGGAAATTTATCTTGGGACTCTATGTAGGCATTTTAAGACTGTATACAATAAGTAGCTTAAATGTAAAGAATGAAAACAAAGTATTTTAAAATTTTATTCTTCATATTCAAAAGTACCACTAGATACATGATGCTCTGGTTGTCCCACAAAAAACATGCCTGCAGCCCTGGCTGGCACAGTTCAGTGGACTGAGTGCCGGGCGCGCAAAACGGTGGGGGGTGGGGGGGGTGCTTGTTCAATTTACAGTCAGAGCACATGCCTGCGTTGCAGGCCAGGCCTCCAGTAGGGGGAGCATGAGAGGCAACCACACACTGATGTTTCTCTCCCTCTCTTTCTCCCTCCCTTCCCTTCTTTCTAGGAGTAAATAAAATCTAGAAAAAAAAAGCCCCGACCAGGAAAGAAAAGAAATATGGAAAACGTTTTCTGAATTTTAAAATTTAGAATATAAAATTCTAAAAATTAAAACCCTTTATGACATATTAAATGGAATAAAACCAATTATAATACAATATGACTCTATGTATAGCAAATTTCTCACAAAAGTTCAAGTATTTTAAGTCCCATCTCTCTATAGAATTTCCAAAATGTCACCTTTGTCTTCATTCTAGCCACTTGCATTTCCTCCTAATGCTACCCATGTAACTCATCTAAGAGAACCCAAGCATCTACCTGCCCACCACAAACACAGTGGATATCCCCTTCAGGAATCCAAATTACTATGAAATTCCTTAAATTAAAAGAAGTATCCAATTTAGGTCTGCTTTTTGCTATTTATTCAGTGGGTATTTACTGAGATTCTTGATCGTGTCAGGCACTGGGGTCTGCTGCCCAGTCATTTTTGAGACTTGGGCACGTGCTCGCCTGACTCTCCATCCTGGTGCAGTCACATCATGAGCACTCAGAATTCTACCCACCCCATTTAATAGCTATGATATTTAGGAAAAACTCATCTGTTTATTGCCATTGGGTATAAAATGGTTATGAAAGCCACTGAGATGCCCAAGAAATTAAGGGTTTTCACTTCCTACAGGCTATTCTGGCCACTTAGAACTTTGCCTTATTAGCGAAGCAAGGTCTCCAGAAGAAAAGCTCTACCATGAGAAACCAGGCAAACAGGAAAAGGGCAGATTATTGCTTCTAACAAAGAAGGAGCTTTATCCATGGAATCCTAGCCTATTTTTAAGACACCCTTGATTAACTTAGTATGAATCTGAAAATTAATATGGGGAAATATTAAGAAGAAAAAGGGGGGATTATGTACAAAGCGGTAGAGTATAGGTCACGTCACCAGATCTGAACACTCTGCACACACACAAATACAATCAGTGTGAAACACCCCCACAGCATACCATTCTGTCTCTCACCTTCCCTCCTTCTTCACTTGCTTGTTCAGCACCAGCAGCTCCAACTCTCCCTCCAACACCCAACTGCTCCGGTGCTGGCTCATTCAAAAACCACACGTCATCTGTCGTATCTGAAACAACGGCAGTTCCCACGTCCTAACAGAAAAAAATAAACATGAGTTTTTGCAGTCGGAGGCTTATCAGAGATGTTGAACCAACATAAATGAACCCCAAACTCAGTGTCCTCACATGTCTCCAAACACCCAGCCTTTCTCCAATGGACATCTACCCATTCAGCAAATACCTACCTGGCACCCGCTATGTAAAAGCTAATGGACGTACGGGTGCCTGGTGAGGAGTTTTCTGATGTAACAGTACATCAGTGTTAACACCTGAGAAGCAGCACTACAGGGCTTACCGAATCCATTCCCTACATTCATGTCCACAAGTGGCACTGTGAGAACCTAGAAAACATTCTATTAATTATGAGTTATTCCTTCCTTTAAGGGTCAGAGCTTGCTAAAGAAATATGAGAAATACTGACAGTAATTCCACTTTCTGATCATAAACAACTTTAAATATAAATTTCTTTCTGAAGTCAACTATGGACATTTTATGACATGCTTTTCTACAATATTCATAAGAGACAACTTATTATTTTGCCATAATATGCCCATTCACTCACTGAACAAATACTCAGTGAATGACTAGTATGTGTCAGATACTGTTTTAGGTAACAGGCAACATAACAGAGTGGTTAATAACACAAAAGCCCTGGACTTATATTTCAGTGGGGGTAAACAGTCAAGGCATAAGCATAATAAAAAAATCATTTTACAAAGCAAGACGTACAATGGAGAATATAAAATAAGATAAAAGAACAGAATAATGATGGCTTAAATTAGGGTACGGCAGTAGCAGTAATAAGAAGTGGTTGGTTAGATTTTGGACATTCTGGATAACCTGAATGTGGCATGTGACAGAGAAAGAAATCCATCATATTCCTTGATATTTGGCTGGAATAACTGGTAGAAGGTAGACTTACAAAGGACAGGCTGGATAGGAGTGTTTAGTAAAAAAAAGTCCTGTTTCAACATGTTAGAAGTCAGATCATCTATGCAGAAGTGTTGCGTGAGGGAGCAGCTGGGACGGAAGCTGGGCACTCGGGGAGAGGTCGGGACCAAAGACACCGATCTGCGCACTGCGTGCACAAACGGCACGAGTCACAGCGCTGCAGGAGAACTCTCAGAGAATGTCACATGCGGACACGAGTAACCAAGAACGTTCCTCTTTTCAAAAGGGAAAAAAAGTTCCTCTTCAAACAGAAATTTACCCGATTTGTCTGTAAATCAGTTGAGGCATTACTTCTAGGTGTATAATTGTTTCTCAAATTTCCTAAAAACCACCAAGGCAGGCCGGCTACATCCCACTCCTCAAGCCCGAGGTCCAGCCTAGATGTCTCATCGTGGGTTAAATTTTCTATCAAGTCTTCATCTACAGAAGTCAAATGAGAAGGATGATAACAACTATGCACACAACCCTTAAGCATCAAGACTCTTTATAATTCTTATAATCTCTTTATAAGTAAAAAGTAATTCCTACTCCCAGTAATAAAGACTCAGAAACCAAATACCTTAGTAGCAGAGCCCAAATCTCCCCTGTTTAGACTTCATTAACAAGTAACAACACTAGAAACAGATAATCATTTATCAGGAAATCTATACTCTGAAAGCATCCAAACAATGACATGGTTCTAAAGTGGTTTCTAAGGGTCACTTACTGGCATTTTAAACATTCCTACCACTGTAGTAACTAAAGCATGTCTTGCTCTAGTACCTGGTATCTAGTAATAGCTGATCTACTGGACTGCATGTGGTAATGGTACAGTGGCCAGACCCTTGAGATAGGAGGTGATATAAGACAAAACACAGGCAAATACAAGGTTGTCAAGGCAGTCTCATTGGTACCACAGATTTTGGGACATTTCTCAATAATTTATATGTTCGACAGGTAATAACCACTGTAAAATGCCGAATTCTAGGATGTCCAAATAAATATATACATATGTCCCTTCTGGATCAGTGGGCTCTTTCCGAGTTAAGATATCTAAAATCCAAAAGTATTGAAAATCCAAAACACATTAAGGCCCCACATATTCCATGTAAAAGATCCTCTGTCCTACATCTAAATGACATTCAAGGCAGTTACTAACATGTGTTTGTTGCTACCGCATAAAACTTTTTCTTTCCTATTGTGCAATCTTTTCTGTTCTGTTTTACTCTTTTCCTTTCTCCCTCTCTTCCACCTCTTCTCCCGATGCACCAGACACGCCAATGGCAACCACAGGTGATTAAATGTGCTGAAGTACATACATTTGAAAAAGATTTGTAATAATGGGTCCCTGCTAGAACAAAAATTTATCCCACCTACTTACAAATTATGTTGATCCTACCTATTAAAGGTTTATCTGTGCACAGAGAAATGTCAACTCCCTTTTTACTCACTCATTGCTGAAGTTATCAGAAACCAAACTCCTAAGGTGACTATTGGAGTATCTTCACCCAGTCAACTTCTACAACTTCTCGTGCAGAGAATGGAAATAGATCATTCTTTCCACATATAAAAACTCTGCTCTTTTTACCTATACATCTTCCTAAAAATATTAAGCTATTTATTCTCAAAATTTACATCATAAAATACATATAGTTTCTTGAATTGGCTGTTCTTATATGTTAAACAGCATTTTAAGTAGAAAATAAGCAAAATACTGCATTTAAAGAAACAAAATTATACATTTAATGCCATGAGACTGGAATAAGCTCCAAGGCAATTAGACAGCCCACTATTCAGTTTGCAATCAAATGCAACTTGAGGAAAACAACCCAGCTGATAAACTGATACAATTTTAATTTAAACATTTACAACAATTTCTACAGTATAACTTTCCTGCCACTGCTCAAAATGTGAGCCTAGACTAGAAACCATCATGCCATAAAATACCTTTGGGGAATTTTTGACTTCATACATTTTTGCAGAAAAGTTTTCAAGATATATTTCATAAAGTAGCACTCAGGGGAAACTTCAATGAACTCATTTAACCTAACCACACTATATCTAGTGTGGATGGCAAAGATCTGATAACTACCACCCAAGGGCCAAAGAACCACAAGGCCACTTACGTCTCATTCTTGACTCTGAGATACTAAGTATATTTTATCATTTTTCAAACTTCAAAAACCTATGAAAATCTGCATCAAGCAAATGAATCAAAATAAAAATTCTAACCAAACCAAATATATATGGGGGTGCCAAGGTTTAAAAGGGCAAGGCAGCTAAGTTACCACTTGGCAGACTGATCAATGTTAGCCATCTTCTACTAGCTGCTGGCTGAAGGAAGTGCCTCTGCACCACCCCAGGAACCATCGGCTGCCAAAAGAGCACTACCATCTTCTTCAACGTGAACAACAGTAACAAGGACGGAAAAAAGATTTTCAGAAAACAATGAGAAGCAAGTATGACATATGCCCCTCCCATTTTACATGCGAAGAGATAGCATTATTATTTTTTGAGTTGTCTATATAACAGCATTAATTACAGCTAGTGCTTAATTTGGATAGATGCCATTTCTAGAAGTCATCAACAAAAAGAAAAGTCTACACAGCCTTAATCCCAAACTTACTTTCTCTAGAAAGCTGTTTGCACTGTAAGGTAGTTAGTGTGGGAGTATCGCCTTCTTCAGTACCTTTCCTGGAACTGGAACCTTCCTCTGCACTTTGCTGAAAAGAAGGGAAAGGCGTGTATCAGTGCAGCAGAAACAACTGAGACCAGGGGATGTAGCAGTTCCGTTCTGGCTCAACAGCTAGTGTGCGACACAATGGGTTACACACAAGAAAGAGAACTTGAGGTTCACAGGAGTCATCAAATAAAGGCAACATCTCAACCCACTGTGAACACAACTAGGAGAATCCCAAACCTGGGGGTGGGAGGGGAATCTCTGCACAAAGAACAAAATCTACTGTTAAAAATAGGCTATCAATATAAATCCTTTAGTCTACTACAAAATTAAGTATAATTCAGAAAATATGAGATATCCTCACCATATACCAAGATGATCATAATGTTTTCCCAGGTTTAGGGAAGCTTTAAGAAATAGCCTCCAACTATGAAGATGGTGATTCTTTTTCAGTATAAGCTACTTATTACAGTGGAATGGAGCACAGTAGCAGACTGCGATCAATATTTGTAATTGATTAACAAAATCTAAGTTTGTCACTGAAATGTTGGCTGCAAATACAAACATTTAAGAATAAACACAAAATTCTGATTTTTCTCTCTTTTGATGAGTCTTATGACTAATTAAAGTGTTATTTAGCAGGAATAAAATATCAAAAATGTAAAAAAAGAAAGAAAAAGAAACGACCTGATATAAATGTAAACTTACTTGCAACGAGTCTGTTAAAATCTAATCAGTTTCTCCACACACCTATGAACATACACCATCACACACACAGGTGCGCACACAAAGAAGATGCAACTGGAAAAACTGAAGATCAGAAGTGCTACATCCCAAAGAAAGATTCAGAGCCTGGAGCTCTGTTATGGATAGAACAGAGAATTTTCACTCTGTCCCTGGTCTGTGAACTCCCAAGAACCTTTCTTATTAAATTCTTACCACATTAAGCAAAAGGTCTTGGGAGGCCAAGATCCACAGGTACAGAGAAGGGGCCACTCTGTACAACAAAAGAAGTCACCATGTGGTGATTTTACCTTCAGTTGGTCTTGACTTGGAATATCCAGATTTTGATCCTGTGCGATAGCGAGAGTCTGAGCAGCATCTGGATAGCAAGTAAAACAAAAGGAAAACCTTCCCTGGTAATAACCATTCTTTCCACACAAAAAGGACCTCAGCAAACAGCCCTGAAGCCAGGTTTGGTCCCTAGAGATGAACTTCTCCATGTTGGTTGAACAAGGCTCTCATCCAAAAGGAACAGAAAAATCAAAACTGATAAAAAGCGCAAAAACCAAAACAGGCTATAATCAAAATATATTACCAAAATATAATGTGGGGGAAAATGAAAAATAACCAAAAAATGTTCTTCCACAGCAAGTTTTCAAACTTTAATATGAAAAATGATTGCAAGAGGAAATAATGGGGCATATTTTTACCGTCTCTTCCTATAGGTATTGTATTACCAAATTTGCCTAACTGTAAGTAACAAAAAAAAAAAAAGGTTTGGCTTTTTAATTTAATTTTTACTTTCAAATGTTAAGAGATTATAAAAGGTTATAAATCTGAAAATCTGAAATTTCTCACTTGCTTCATAATACAACAGCATCTTCATGTAAACTTACATTCTAACGTCAATGATGATTTCACAGTTTAAATTCCCATCAACCTGAATATAGATTAGGTTTTTTCAATCAACAAGTCTTATTTTTCCCAGCTACTAGAAACATTTCCCAAAAAGGAAGAAGAAGAAGCAGAGAAAGTTTTTTCTCAAGGCCAGTAAAAAGATGCACAGGAAACAATAACATGAGAGAAATTCTTAGATAGTCTGAAAGAAATGTATTCAAGGACCTGGAGATTTTCAAACAAAACAGGAAGTGAAAACTTAGCTTCTCAGAGTTTAATAGCCTGGACCACTCACTGTATCAGACTATACATAACTAAGATGCTTGTAAGTCAGTCTATCATGGACTGGGTTCATTGACTACTATCAATCAGGTCCAGAGATATTATGGAAAATATCCTCATCTAGGCCCTGGCCAAGTAGCTCAGTTTTTAGAGCATCATCTCAACACGCCAAGGTTGCGGGTTCAATCCCAGTCAGGGCACATACAAGCATCAACCCCAGGCCCTGGCTGGTGTGGGTCAGGGGATTGAGCACCAGCCAGCAAACTGGAAGGTCGCACGTTTGATTCCT
>PVIA01010436.1:0-51726 GCA_004024845.1 Tonatia bakeri
CCATGTTGGACATGTGGAAGTGCTGGAGGAGTTCTGCACCTGGAGAGGACATGAAAGCTCGTTGTCCCTTCCACATACCTTGTCCTATGCATCTCTTCCATCTGGCTGTTTCTGAGTTATATCTATCCTCTTATAATAAACCAAGGATCTAGTAAATGAAATGTTTCTCTAAGTTCTGTGAGCCACTCTAACAAATAACCTTAAGTCGTTGGGTTGTTGGAGTCTCGGATCTAGAGCTGGCTGGTCAGAAGCATAGACAATAACCTGGGCTTGCAACTGATGTCTGAAGGAGGGGGAGGGGCAGTCTGGTAAGACAAGCCTTTGCCTGTGGAATCTGATGCTGTCTCCAGGTAGACTGGGTCAGCATTGAATTGAATTGAGGGCAACCAGCTGGTGTCCTAAGCATTGTTTTGTGGTGTGGAGGAAATCCCCACACCCACACTATGGAAATGATTCCACAACCTTTTTACATAAGAACAGGGTAGCTGTAATAGAAATTCTTATTTGGAAAAGGAAAGCATGAGAAACACACTAGAGAAAATGATCCAGAGCAATTTTCACTCTGCTAGGCAAGAGTTGTTCTATCTGTACTAGCAGTGGAGTAAATCCTTGGTTGGTCCATCTGGCTGTCTCTGATTCTGCTCTTCAAGGGGAACTCCTTTGTCCACGGTCCTTGCTGGCCTCTGACATTGCCTTCCAGGAGCTGTTTCATGCCCCTTACTGTCCATGTCAGCTCTTAAGTGAATGTTGGAAAGTTCGCATTCCTTGAGGACTGCTTCAGGCTTCACAATTTTAGTTTTTCCAGGCTATGCTGATGGCTAATTTGGTAACATGTTTCCTAAAAAATAGTAATCTGCAGATTAATCTGCTTAGAGTGTATTGCATGTCCTGATAACCACACCCAAAGTTTTGCATGTGGGGGGCTTTTGTTTTGTTTGTTGTTGTTGTTTATTGTTTTTTAGTGTTAAGTATATCTGTTTTCTGAATTCTCATTTTTTTCTGTTTGGAAATTTCTAATTACTTCACCTAGAGGTACAAGCTCAGTAGGAAGTGTGTTTGTCTTGTAAATCATCACAAGTAATATTTCCACCAAATAGGTTTCAATGCATGAATGAGGGTAATCATTTTTCCAGACTACAATATTTGTGTCCTCACTTGCTTTTCATGCCAATATCACATCTTTTCTGGTTTTCTGATGGCTGCACCTCACTTCCAGTTCTAATTTTTCTAATGTGATGGGAAAGGCTAAGCTATCATAATAGAGACCCCAAAATAGAGTAGCATTATTAAAATAAGCATTTATAGCTTTCATACATAACAGTCTCAAGGCAAGCAATTCTGGTTTCCAGGGTGATTGTGCTTCACATAATTACCCATAGGCCCATGTTCCTTCCATTTTGTTGTTTAGCCACATCACAGACTTGATTTTTAACATGATGACCAGAGCCAGCCTGTGTACATGTTTGGATTCAGCCTGAAGGGTTAGGAAAATCAGGGCAGGCAATGTTTCTTTCAATTATAGCAGAAATTTTACAAATCACTTCTCATAATCTACTAGTGACGCTTAGTCACGTGACTGCAACCAGGCAGCCTGTGCGCATATGTCCATCTTTAGTTCCAGGAGAAGTAGAGAATGTTTATTCTTTTTTCCCTTGCTTTTTAATTGGAGAGTCTATACTTTTTTAAACCTTTTTTAATGCCCTCTTGTTACCTTTCTATTGAGTCATAAATGAACATTTCTCTATCACTAGTGTAATTAATTCATGTGTTCCCCCAGAACACTTTGTCTATCTATATCCTACAGCCCACCTGCAAAATACCCTTTAGCATGCTTTTATTTCTTCCACTTTGTTCCCTAATACACTGTACCCACAACAGTGGTGTTTTCCTCAACTATTTCATAAAAAATTAGTTCCAAGTTATTACTTAGTTTTCTCCTTGTACAATATTCCTTTAGGTTAAAACAACCTAATGGAGCCCTAGCTGGTGTGGTTCAATGGATTGAGTGCCAGCCTGCAAACTGAAGGGTTGCCAGTTCGATTCCCAGTCAGGGCACAAGCCTGCGCTGTGGGCCAGGTCTCCAGTGAGGGGCTCGAGAGGCAACCACACATTGATGTTTCTTCCTTCTCTCTCTCCCTCCCTTCCCCTCTCTCTAAAAATAAATAAATAAAATCTAAAAAAAACCCAACTTAATGGAGAGGCTAGAATTGCGTGGGTCTTAGAATATTTCTTGGCATCAATTATACAAGCAATAAATTTTAATGGACTGAAACCTTTTATCCCACTGATTTATCATGTCACATAAACTATATAGAGATATATATTAGTTTTATATATAGATTCTAATACTACATATTATTGGGAATGATACACATAAGTATAGAGTGAATATATATAGTGTTTTATTAATACATTTAAGAACTTTCCAAAATAATACATGCTATTCAGGAAATCACTAATATTTTACTAGTATAAGACCAGGTGTTTTTTTCTTTCATTAATTTTTACTGACACTTTGCATGTCATTCTAAAAAGGTCTATGAATTGTTTTCTCCTATTGGTACTTTCATTATTGCTTTACTGTGATGTTTTATTTATGATAACTGATCACAAAAATACCACAAAGCAGATCAGGTAGCCATGAGAAATAGAAATAAAGGTATCTTATATGTCAAATATTCAGCCAAGTCGACGGTGAGCAGCCAGCTTCTAACTCTGCTGAATCTTTCAGTATCTTTGCTTTATTTACAATAAGGCCTACCTGTTTGTCCGTTTGGTCAGTAACATGTGTGAGGAACCTGTGATCATTTTATATGAATAAAAAATCCTCTTTCTAAGAATTTCCTGGAAGAAGACAAACGAAGAGAAAAGTGAAACTTGAAGATGTACAAAGAGTGTAATAACAAAAAAAGGTGTGGAAAGGATATTGTAATTCAAGTCTCTTAACTGAAATCTGGAGATTGATTGTGAGACGAAACTGCCTCCAACAGTCAACTCACTTGCCTGACATCACAAAACACTGTCCTGTCTATAAGGTTATAAGAATTAAAATAATCTTGCAGTACAGTCCATGATGAATAACAATGCATTTCTTAAAATAGTATATACTTTTGATTATTATTTCAAACTTTATTTTTTTACATGCTGTAACTGCTAGGTATGACTCAGAGGCATGAATGTATAAAAAAATAGCAAAAGAGTCAACCATGTAACCTCCTATTTCAACCACGTAGGATTAATGACACTCTGTTTAAACAAGTTCCTCTTTTCAGTGGTGAAAGATGGTCCTTTCTGCTCAGTGAGTCATACCTAACCCAAGACGTGCTGGAATGATGCGGCAAATGTGTGGGAATAATACAAGCTTTGTTTTACTTCTCAGTGAAATAAAAGGCAGCTGTGTTTAGTAGTTAAATAAGTTTTCAGTTAGGTGAGACATTTAATTGCCAAATGAATACAAAGTTCTTCAAAATACATTTAGTACTTTATCTTCTAAATATATATATGGTTTTATTTGGGTGAATCCAATTTGACAGAATGTCAAATTTAGAGTGAATCACAAGTTTATAATTCTTATAAAATGTCAGATTATAATTAAAGTTGTTTTGCAAATCAGGGGAAATACATTTTTCTAAAGAATTGAGTCTACTTCTTTCCAAAGAGATTCAATTTTTAAAACTTTCTTTATATAATTATTTAATAATTACTTAAGAATTGGCAAGAAGATCAATAAGGAAGTTGTTGAATGAATGCAATCAAATTAATACTTAAAGCTCATACACTTTATGCATAGAATATTCCTTTGGATCCTCCATCAGAAACTGTTTACTTATACTTTGCACACTTTTAAATAAGCTTTATTAATTTTATTTTAAATCTAATAATAGTTAGAAACGACCAAATAGGAGAGCTAAGTGCATGTAATTAAAACAGTGAGTTTTCATAGTATTGATCCTGAATTATTAACACAATGAGAAATAAGGTTAAGAAGAGAAAAGTGAAATGTACCTCTTTTAGATTTTCATGTAATATTCTTAATTTGAATTTATTTCTATATGAAAATGAAACCTGACTAAAACTTATTCTTTTATATACTGTATCTTCATATGTTAAGTAATTCTCTTGAAAATAATTATTTGTCAAAATTATACAAATAAAAAGCAAAATTTACAATGCTTTTCTACTATATTCATGTGGTGAATTAAAAACTGAAACCTGGAATGTTAGCTTATGGACCTAAAGTTATGTAATTAAGCCATACAAAGAGTGAACCAAAAAGAAAAAAATGGAATTATCTTCTGGAGGGAGGGCCCCTTGTAATACAGGCTTCCCCCACTAGGTGAGTGTTCTAGGAACCCATCTGTACCAGTGTACCAGCTGGCATTGTTGTGAGAGGTTGTGTTCAGCTTCAGTGAATTTTTTTTTTTAAAGACTCTCAACACTTTTGCCCATTTCACGGGTGATTTACCAGCTCACCTGCCCACACTGCGCTGAGTGTTCAGCAATTTTTGACCCCCATGACCCACCCTTCCTATTCACCCCAAGCAACTTTTATTTTTTTGTTTCTCTGGATGAAAAAAGTCCTCAAAGGGAAGTATTTTGCTGCTGTGGAAGAGATGAAACAAAAAAACAGCAGAAGCACTAAAAGGCATCAAAATTGACGAGTTCAAAAACTGTTTTGAGCAGTGGAAGAAACGTCTCGATAGGTGTACTGCATCCAATGGAGAGTACTTTGAAGGTGATTGAAGTTTAAACAGAGTGCGTTGGGGCTGAAATGTCACATTCAGTAGAAAGTTGGAAACGCTCAGTAGAAAGATGGAAACACAAGAATAGCAGCAAGATAAGAGAACATGACAGGGATGTCTTTGTGAACTTTGGCACAGAAGTGACAGCTGACACCACAAGCTTGAAAGCCAGTTCCAGCAGAAGTGAAGGGAGAGTTGAGCAGAAAGGCCGAGACGGGGCCACAGCTATTGCTCATCCACGTGGCACATCTCATTTGGCTTTATTTTGCATTTGCTTTTCTTTTCTACATGGATTTTTCAGTGAATAGATTTGGCCAAAATGATACAGTGCAATTTGTAAATATAGGCTTGTTGTAGACAGAAAGAAAAGTTGGACTAGGAGTAGCATTTTCTTCTTTTTTTTTTTTTCAGTCTTTTCATCTTATTATGTATTAACAAATATTATTCAGTGGTCTTTAAAACCTTTTAAAGAAAATGTTGGACAAAAGCTTAGACATGCAATTTCTTAATTAATACAATCTGTAGATTATTCTCTGAAACAAAAATCTGTTTCTCTAGATTTTATCTAGTAATCACACTGTTGCAGTTTTGATGAGTGAAACTTCTAAAGATTATACTTAGTGTTTTGATTGTTTCCACCTCTTCCTTGAATACAGTACCTTATGAATGCAAATTCATGTCTATTTCAACCCTCACTAATAACTAACAGATAAACAGTCTTCTCCAGTTAATAAAACAGACACTTAAGAAAAACCATAAACTTCTGTAAAAAAAAAGCAATATGTAAAAATCTTATTTTTATTTGGGGAAAATGTTGAATTTGTATTTTGAAAATAACTTTCACTTACACAAATGCAACATGATAAGTACTTTAAATATTGAGTATCATCTTGTTTATAGAAATATCTGCAAAAAGATTAGGTTATTTTCTGTCTTTACTGAGCTTTTGTTGTTGTTCTCAATGTCCAAAATGACAATTTCTGTCTAAATATACTTCCAAATAAGGATTATTAAGGAGAAAGATGTTTACAACAATACAGAAACAATATGAACGAGTGCTAAAATCTCTCTACTGCTCCAGGCTCTCCGCCTCTCTGGTGCCAGAGTCGCCTTTAGCTTCCAGCAGCTCTCACCCTGTTTCAGGGTCTGGGGCAAGCTGCCAGATCACTCCAAATGGTCATGCAGGGGAAGCTCCATTCCTGAGAAACTTCCCAGCTCCTGCCTCCCCAGCTCCTGCCTCCCTGTGCTGCTCTCGGTCTCTGTGTGCTGCTCTTAGGGCAAGAAAGTGGAAGCAGTCCAGGACCCATGTGCTGGGCTGCACTGGGTTGTAGCATCCCAAGGCCTGGCACCCAGCAAAGCGCACATCCCAATGTGGGGCCCTGCGTCCAGGGAGCTGGCTTCCAGCCGTTGAGGGGCCGAAGCCCCAAGTGGTCCCAGCATCTGTCACTCCCACCTGGGCGGGTCAAAGCAAGAGCCGAAGAAGCTAAAAGGCCAAGTGGCCAAGAGGTCAAGAGACCAAGTGACCAAGAGCGCAAGCTTCCGCATGCCTTCTGTTTAAAATCCTCTCCCAGAATCCCATGCACACCAGAAGCCAGTGGGAATGTCCAGTTATTCAACCAATGAGGGCCAGTGTTGGCCATATTTGCCTTTTCCCCTCTTCTGGCTGCCCTGTTTAGCAAGGAGGCAGTCTTGAACCACAAATGCTCTCTACCAGCTCCCTTCTGCTGAGTCACAAGCTGCTCCATTGCCTCGGGCAAACTCCCTTCTCCCGCAGCCCCTCCCTTTGCAGAGAGAGCAAGCCGCTTTTAATCTTCAGTTCTGCTGCGTTTTCTCCCCACACCCCTGCCTTCTCCCAGTGATCAGGCCTGATCCCTCTGTTACAACATCTCAGGCAGGACAATGCTGGGTGGCACTTGATTTCTTTGTTTTACTCAGAATGGCTCGCAATTTAAAATGTATGAGTTGTTTATTTCTGGAATTTTCCACATAGTATTTTCAGTGTGCAATTGACCATAGGCAACTACAACCTTGGAAAGAAAAACTATGGATAAGGGGGAAGACTACTATATACCTTGAGTTAACTATCTTATGACTTGTTCTGCAGAAACAGAATGACAGCCACTTAAAACTGCTTCTTCGTTAGATATGCGTAAAAGAAATCCCAACATCACAGTATGCACCACGGGCTTACTGAATGAGGGGCGATGCTGCCTTTCTCCTGTACAAAACCCAAGTTACTAGAATCGAAGTGGGGCTCTTGGCCTCCTGCAGAGAAGATTCTGTCCCAAATCTGACATTTTTTCTACTCGTATTCTTCATTGTTCACTTCCTCATGTAAGCCTTAGCTAAAGAAAGGCAGATGAAATTAATTTTAGAGAGGCAAAGCTATGCTTCTTTAAGCTAACCTATATAACTTAGAAATAATTTTTCAGATAAGGATGCATTCAGCCTCATTTCACTATTTTATGTTGTATTGTTCCATTTTCCGTGATCAAAACCAAATACGCCAAAATTTTAAGAGTATCTTTTCCATCGCTGTTTCCTTTCTTTCCCACAAGATTCCCTCAGGAGAAGTACAATTACATTAAGCACCTTAAAACCTCTTGTTCTGTTTGCAAAGCATCATCAAAGTACCCCAGATTCCTACTTTTATTCCTTCTTTAAATTGTCCACCCCTCTTCCTTTTCCTCAAACCTCCCCTTTCTCAGGAAGACTGAAATGTTATAGTCGGCAGGAAATAAATCAGAGTAAACTGACTCATACTAAAATGTGAATAAAATAATTTGTACTGAGATATAAATGACTAAAAAATGGTAGTAGGTATGTGTAGAAGGCAGATAGATCCCAGTTCAGACTCTTTTTCCCCATGTTGTGGCTATAAAGTTTCTCTGAACCTCAACTTCTTCATCTCTGGAAAAACAGGCAGAATAACACCTAATAGGCTTGTTGTGACGATTAAATGTCATGATATTGAAGCAAAGTATAGTGCCTAGAAATATTGTATTACAAATAAATGTTATTTATCTTCCTACTTCAGTTTATGACAAAATTTAAGCATGTTAAAGAAATTTGTCCACACACCTGAATCACAAATTAGTAGTGTTTTAATATGAAGTTTAAACATTTTGTTAGATTGCTCAAATCATTCCACTTCTCACTATAGGTTTTATAGTTGTATCAGCAAGATATTTATAAAACACATTATAAATAGAGACACAGAGATACTCATGCACTAAATCCAACTCAAGATCTTCTTCATTAAAATAGAAGATAGCCTTAGATGTAGTTAACAATTCATTCAACAAACCGTTTGTGGGGCACTTCCAGTTCCGGCACCATGCTGGGCTCTTGATGAAGATTTTAAAAAGACCTCCAAGAGGTGTGGACAGATATAGAGAAACCTTGGGACTTTCTTGGGGCTAAGCCAAGGCTCTTTAAATCATGTTAAACTGTTAACTTAGTTGTGTTTTTTAAATGATAGCTCTCTTCCTTTAAGATTTGGGGCACAGAATTTCTGCCAAATCAAAGTTCCCAGAGAAATTCTGTGAAAATGGCTGCTGTCAAAGGATTTCTTTCTTCTCTTTTTTTTGCCTAGGCAAATTTCATTCAAAAGAGAATCAGTTAAGAAACACAGTATGCAAATTCTCTGGCTTTTACAATGTAAGAAAAGCTGGTTTTGGTATGTGTATGCATATGCATGTAGAACCTCTAAATTAATTTTCATTGAGTAATATTTCATCATGATTTTCCTACATTAATAGGCGTATTTCTAACTTACTTCCATTCATTCATAACTTAAAAATACTACATATAAAAACCCTTAAATGCACCTTTTGAATGGGATATTTGATGAACAGTTATGCCATTCTCTTCAGTTCATTTTTAAATACAGTTTTCAAGAACGGAAATTAAAGAAGCCCCATTTATTTTGTCATAGTTACATATATAATTTTATGTAAAATAAAATACTCTTTTCAAATGTGGCAATGTCTCTTTAAAAACTCTCCACCCAACAGCCAGCAAACCAGTTTAGCAACTTTCCTGAGTGGAGTCTCATATGAGTGATTAGCCCTGAGCCATGAAACTGTCCAGCAGCACCTCCTCTTGGAATCTCAGATCTGCTTGGGACTGCTGGACTCACAGCAGAGGTGTTTGTTTCATGGCACTTCTGAAAGTTGACCAGAAAGAGGAAATTCCTCCTGTGTTGTTGGTGTACCAGACTTGGGCACTCTGGTGGTGGTCTGGGCGCTTAAGGCGGGGTGGTAAGTGAGGGACGCTCTGTTCAGGTCCACTAGGCCACTGCCATCTCAACCCTGCTGGTCAGGAAAGTCTGCTTTCCAGTTTCTCAAGCCCCACCTTCAAAAGCTGAAATTTCGTGACTCATTTATTTTGATACCATCAAAGTTTTGCTGACAACATAGAATTTTTGCCTGCCCTATATGTTCACAATTATAACCCTCAACTCATTAGACAAATCCAGCTTTTGGTTAAGGGCTTGGAAATGAAAATAAAATTTATTATTCATTCCAGCCCACCTGTCGCCATTTCCTCACAGTGGTTGTTAGGGGACCAGCATCATGTGACAGAAGATGACACAGTGTCAGGACCTCAAAGAAGTCACATCCAGTAATTCCATCCAAAGAGCTATGAACGCTAACCACATGTCCGTGGTGACTGAAATAATATCTTAGATAACAGACACATAAATAGACAAATTTGGTAATGGACAGACATATACACTGTGGAATATACTTGACTTTTTGTCAAACTGTGTTGTGTCATTGACTAATATGCCAAAGATTCAGCGGTTTTATTCACATCAGAGGAGCAAACATTTGGAGGAATAGTTCAGTAGATACATGTTATGGTTCCACTAGATAATAAATTCCTTGAGGCAAGAACAGTGTCACTGCACTTTCTGTGTTCATCACAGCACCTGAGGAGGTGCCTGACACGGGCAATCAATCAATACTGTTTGGGTGAATGCACTTGAGTCGCCGACCACTCAGAAGTAACCAGCACGGAGAACCGCAGCTGCAGGGGGGCTGAGTTCTCATGCAGGTTCATTTATTGCTATTTTTGAAAAAATTTAAATCATTTAAATGTACTGGCTCTCAGCATTTTACCATATAAAGAACAAGGTGGATAAAGGTGCTCTCTGAAGTTGTTTCCAATCACTCAACAATCTTTATTTAATGCAAACTAAAAGAGGGGATGTCCCTGCTCTCCTGGAATATGGACAATAGGTGAATAACTGGAAATACACAAGTAAAAAATGGGTGATTTCCAATAGTAATAACTGCTTTGCAGGCAGCACAACAGGAAAAAGGAATAAAGAGTTAACCACCTGGGATGTCTTTTTTCTTCTTCTATTTCCTTTTCTCCAAATACAATTAACAGACTTTTTTGAAAGGAGGCCTTGACTATCAGAATCAACAATAGGTTGTATTTTTCAAAAACAGATTTCACACGATCCGCAGGAGATTGTGATGAACACCATAGATACAGAACCAGAGCCCTGATATCTTAGTGTCTTCATAACAGTTCCTGTGGAAATACTGGTGTCTGCTGGGGTCGGTGGACAATAATTATAGATATATAATTATTTATTTAATTATATTTATAAATTTAATATTTATAAATACAGGTGTAATTTATATTTTAGTTTCCTCTAAGTGTGAGACTGTAAGCAGTGCATTTTGAAAACCACTCAAAGATTTCCTGATTTTCTTACTGCCCTGAGAACCAATAAGCCTATGGACTGATTTGATTTCTAAAATACCTGATTACACAATTTGAATTCATTTGGTAAGCCCCAAGTATTAAAACTCATTGATTCTGATAACTAACTTGCAGTAGAATCTAGCAAACTGGAAATTAGACCTGGTCTGTGATCTCGCAAGGGTGTGAATCCAACATGCCGGTCACTGTGGTTACCCAGGTGGCACAGAAAGTGGGAGCATGAACGTAGATGGGATCATTTGCTATCTTTAACACTGGACACCTGCCCAGGTAAGGCAGGGCAGGGGAAATCCCACAAAAGAGCGCTGGCTCTCAGGCCTAAGAGCAGCGCAGCAACAGCCCTGCCACAGGATGGAAATAGTTGAGATCACACCATCCTGAGCGGTGAGCTACATCAGCCCCCTGGCATGCTCCTTGGGCATACTCTTCACAAAGGGAGGAGCCTGGCCATGCAAAACAGGTGTTGTCAGGGTACAAGGAAGTCCTCCAAGACTCCAACTAAAAGGTATGGTGAATGTATTTTCACATCAAATGTATTTTCCTACCATCAGTGCTTTAAATTTGTCATTTATCAGAAAAGCCTTTTTCCTCTCTTCCTGCAATTTTTTTTCGTTGTCCTTAGAGGAATGTGACATAGTAAAGTTCCACTGGAGGAAAAAAAGAAACAAAACCTAAACTGAATTCATATGCACTAGAGTGGGGCATGAAGAGAAAGGTCTGAGATGGCCACTTGTCCATCCTGACTCTGGCTTCTCTCTCACACAGGGATGACATCCAACTCAAGGGACATTGTGTGAGGGTTAAACAAGGAATAATTTACACATAGAAACGCTCCCTATAATTCAAAGAGCTGCATAATTAGCAGTCTTGAACAGCTACCTACTGGCATTTTCTTGCATATTGCACAGGGGACACTTACCAGAGTCAGAACACAGGACTAAACTAATAATATCCTATTGGAAGTCAGCAACCTGGCTTTTGAGATATGAGCTTTAGAAAAGAACTAGAAAGGCAGTAATCAGACTAACTTCCCCCCAAAATCCATTCCAGTCAAGAAGACAGTGATATCCTGAGCCTCATGGTTTTAGTGAGAACAACGAGAAGTAAAACAACACCTTAGGAACCACAAAGTTCATTGTGGCCAACACCATAAGCAATTTACCCAGCAGAAGTGCTCATGTATCTGAGAAGGGCTGGGATGCAGTAATATCTGAAGAGAAACAAAAACAGGGAAGTGGAGCATTCTGAGTAATGGTCTAATCGCACAGAGTTTTTAAGAAAAGACAAAAATGGAGTCTCTCACTCAGTGTCTCTAATGTACATTTAGTTTCTTACACAAGTCTCTCCTCTCTTTTACACTCATGATTTAACTTGTCTTTTGCAATGCAGCTCTTTACACCCAAAAAGAAACTGCTGAATCTCAAATTAATTTGTCAAACCGTGACAGTCTTCCCTGCCAACATCTAGAACATTCCTGTCCTAATCTGTTCTGCCTGATCGAGCATAGCATTTTCTCCAGCCCAGAGTTGTCAAAAGAATGTTGCAACTGCAAAAACAAAAAGTTTAGGCTGAAATGAACAATGGGCTAATTGGTAAGGCATTGAAAAAAGGCCTAGAAACTAGGAACTCACCTAACACAAGTTTTTAAAAAGAAGTCTAGGCTCAGAGAGAACAAAACCAAAACAAAACAATGGGCTTTTAGCCTTTTTATCTCTATTGGTAAAAGTCCTAAAAGGTTGTAAGAAAGCACTTTAAAAACAAATATTATTTTATTTTACATTAAATAAAAATATACACACTATGACAGAAATTTGGAACAGTATAGGGAAGAGAAAGAAATGAGAATCTGCAGCTGTCCCACGTTCAGATGTGAAGCATGGCATATTTTTTGTTCTCTGTACGGGAAGGATTTTGATGGTTGTAATGAACTATCCCTCTCTCGGCAGTCTGGTGAATGTATTATTTGCATAGGGTAAAAGGACATTCTTTAAATAATTGAAAGTAAACACTAAGTAAACAACCTATAAAGTAATAATTATAGCTTAAGATTTTTAAATCAAATACACAAGCTTTTTTTCCTCAATGAACTAAGGGTTCCAATTTTATAGGACTCATCTAAAATTGCAGTGTCTAGTGCCCTGGCTGGTGTAGCTCAGTGGATTGAGTGCAGGCCTGAGAGCCAAAGCATCGCTGGTTTGATTCCCAGTCAGGGCACATGCCTGGGTTACAGGCCATATCCCCAGTATAGGGTGTGCTAGAGGCAACCACACACTGATGTTTCACTCCCTCTCTCTTTCCCTCCCTTCTCCATCTCTCTAAAAATAAATAAGTAAAATCTTAAAAAAAAAAGAAATACATTTGAAAAATAAAAATGAAAAATAAAATTGCAATGTATTATTTTTTAAAAAACCGTTAAAAAATTCAACCTAGTAAATTTTAAAGATCTAATTGGCTCTATTGAACAACTCATGAATGGGGCAGTACTATCCTCACTGTTTATCTGTTAAATAGAGAGGTCCTCAGAGCAGTTTTGTAAAATAGAAGGTTTTTATATGCAGAAACTGGGTGGGACAAGAGAGTTATCAGCAAAAGAAAGAGTTGTTTCAGGCAGAGTCACCTTTGTTTGGGGGAGTCAGGCAGGAGTCTTATCTGGTGGATTACTTGTCCAGACTGATTGGTGTTAAGTCTGGTGAGGCTTAATGAAAGTGACTCCATTTGGGGCCTGCTGTGTCTTTTTAAGGATTATGTAAATATAATCCTTTTTAAGGATTAAGGAGGATGTGGGAAATCAAAACATGAGGTTTGTGGGTCTCCCTCTCTCTGAGGAAACAGTGAGAAGCTCTTTCTGGGTGAAGGCTGCTGGTGCCCTCACAGCCTGTGTGACCAATATTTTCATTTTCTTCTTTTGTATTTTGACTTTGTGACCACAGTAAATTCTAAAGAAAAACAAAACAAAGCAAATGGGAGTGAGCGTCCTTGGGACTCCGTGAATACTTCACTTAGGATTATTTGATTTGTATGGCTACCTAACTTTTCTCCTTTTGGTTTAAACTCTGCTCTTTATTTCAAATTATTTTTATTTCTTTTTTAATTTAAGAATAATTCCATAATGCCTTCTGTCTTAAGAGCCTATTCCCTTGTTAGTTCCTACTTATTAAATACTTTTAGCTTCAGTTTAATTTGTCCTTTGGGTACATGTTCTAATATTAAGGTATTTTAAGTATTTTCTTGGAATCCAAAACTTTGATTCCAAAATAAGACTTGACATTGCTTGCTAATACAGAGCACATCTCACCACCCAACACTGAGGCTTCTCTCCACATTGTGGGATATTTTAGAAACCAATTCACTGGTCTTGTTCACTGATTATCTCAAAATAAGTAGGTGCTATTGATTTGTTAGCTACAACTGCATATCCTAAATTAAACTCAGGCGCAGCCATGCACAGGATCTGGGTGAAACATTCAGAAGAATGCAGATTAGAGGACTGGGTGAACAGAATGAAGGCCAGAAGACCCATTAGAATTTAGTCTAACTAGGACAGAGAAAATCGGAAGAGTCCAGGGAAGAGATGACTCAGCTAGAGTGAATTTTGCTGAGAGCTATGCCTCAGGAAAACACCACTTTAGTCTGTCAGCTGCTGCACCTTTGACTAGAAAGCAGGAAGTAAATACCTCTTGACCACAGTTGCCAGAGGCAAAGGCAGCAAGAATTGGGACGAAACTGCTGATTAGCCTAAGTGTTTTGCCGAGAGTATTTTTCTCCCAGACTCAACATACACAGAAAAACTGAGACTCCTCACAGAAAGTCTATTTCCTGAAAGTCCCAGAAAGAAATAAAGAGCCAAAAGGATTATGTGAGAGAAATACACTTTGTAGGCTAAATTCTGTATAAATTATGAATTTTTGCAGTCATATGTAAAATTTGCAGTTCATTAGATTGTAAATGTAACTTTGTAGAGCTGCTGCTTGCCCTATACGTCTTAAGGAGTGGTGAAAAATGAGAATCCAGCCACTTGGAAGTACTCCATGAAATGACTTCCCTCAGAAAATTCATAGAATATGTACTGAGGGGACGCTGTAACATCATCCCTTTCTTGGGAGAGCGAGAGCTGTATTTTTAATTAGTGATTAACTTCACCACATTTGAAAAGAGTCAACTAAGGAACATGCTTAGTTTTTCCCTCTTGCTTATGATAGATAAAGGCTCTAAAAATTAGCCTGTGTACCAAATATTAGTCAAGTTTTTTGAAGAGCCCAGACATTGGTAAATCTCAAGCCACAAATCAGAGTTGGTAGCTACCACTTAAACCACCACCCTCTGAGAAGTGTTAATGGAGTCAGTCCAGCTCTTAGCAGACGTTTGTCTGTATCACACAAAACAAATTCAAATTGGCAGAGTCAGCAGAGAAAATGAGATTTCATGGGTGTGGAGACAAAGCAACCCTTCAGGTGAGAAGTGACCTCACAGTGCTAGCTAGATAGTCTCCTGTGGTGAAGTCTGGGAAGCCAAACATTTTAAACACCTTTCTCACTGTTTCCTGTGCCACAAAGAGCTGCCACAACAAATAATGCCCTCAGACCTCCTATAACAACAAACACATCAAATTCTATGAGCATTTATAGCTGTTGTGTAATAGTGGTGATGTACATTTCTAAGCTTATTTCCACTTCTATTTTAAGTTAAACACATGTGACATGGGGGGAGGGGATGATGTAGGTGCCAACTACTGTAGTCATTTTCTCAGTTTTCAAATAGAGATATTTGATACTCCTCCCTGCTGAAGAAAACATGCAAAATAAAAATGTAAATCTATTAGCACTTCGAAGTACTCTAAGAAGTCTCTAGCATTCTGACCAATGCATTACAAAATGAACAGCTGCTCCTTCAAAATGTTAACTGAAACCTCCAATGGTAGCACTGTAGCCAACACTTATAGTGATCAGTATTATATAATTATAGTATATATGTATAATTATATTTGAAACCTTATCAATATTTTAAATAAGGTTTTGAATATAAATAATAAATACCAGTGCATCTTTCATACATTATCTCATTTCAGCTTTCTCTCAGACTTCATCAGTGGTAGAGGTTATGCAAATTATCATTATGAACGCTAACTCATTCATTTCTTGAGCAGAATGAATGGATCATGTAGTTGTTCACCTGATGTGTTTTTGGAGTGTGTAGGTGTGCATGTGTGTGTATGCAGGAGGATGCTATGGTGTTAGAAATGTATGCCTGTTTACAAAAAATGCACACCTGAAACTAGCCACTATAGTATCAATATCATTAGTATGATATCACTTCATCAGTGGTAAGCACAAGAATGTGTTAAGATATATATCAATAGTACTTCAGAGATTGTTATTTATCACACTGAATAGTCTACTGATAAAGTAAAAATTATGTCCATTTTCATTGGTTGCACTACAGATGGTATTTATATAGTACAGGACGGATTCAGATGATGGCAGGCATTTCCATCACAGGTATTCTTTAAGTGATGCACGTAGTCCAATCGTGGTGCTGGGCTTTCAAGTGAGATGTGCAGGGTGGGGTCAGAGAGGTGGTTCCAGGAAGACAGAAAGCAGAACGATACCAGACAGGTTGCTTTATCCTGGGAACAAGGCAGAAGCTCAATTTTCCTACTTGAGCATGTGATAAACAGGCGAAAAGCACAAATTACTTAAAAGCAATTCCTTCAAACTCTCTCAACTGAAGTCAGATTTAGTTCTCAAGATTGAAATAGAAGTATTCATAGACAAGGGTCTGGATATAAAATTCAGGAAATTAAAATATGAGAGAATCAAGACAGTGCCTTACAAGTTTTTTTCAAAAGTTTAGGAGCTCAGTTTGCTATTGGAAAGAGAGCGAAGCTCTGAGTGGGCCTGCCTCGAGCTGGCCGGTAGTGTGTGGGTTCTTGACTTTGTGCAGGAAAGATTTCACAATGGGAGTCCAGGTGATTTTTGGAGGATGTTTATCAAAGCTGGGGACAGTGAAACCATGAAGGGCCTAGGATAGAAGAAGCAACAGGAGAGGAACTGTAACCAAAACACAGATCCCACTTCCTGCCACTAGGAACACCAATATTCTACAGGCAGGTGCAAATGTAAAGGAAATGGTTTCTTTTCAGATGCTGGCCACCTAGAAGATGGGGACTCAAGTCACAAAGCCCATCTCCACCTCTCAGTGGAGGCAGAGGTTTTTATTAGGAGGGAGAGTGGCCACCTAGAAGATGGGGACTCAAGTCACAAAGCCCATCTCCACCTCTCAGTGGAGGCAGAGGTTTTTATTAGGAGGGAGAGGGGAACAAAATAAGGAGATCAAGGGAAGGGGTTGCAAAGTGCCACGTACAGACTCGCACAGACCTTTCTGTTAAGGCAAGTGATGGTTTGGTGTACGTCATACTGGTTTGTCATGGTTTCGTATCATCTTGACTCCACAGTTGAAGGTCAGCAGATCTCCCAAAGCTGGGATGTCTGAAGGTCAGGTCTGTATCTTTTGAAGTTAGTTCCTAGGATTCTTATAAAACACGCTGTTTATCTACAAGCTGCATATTGGTCAGAGTCAGCACTTATAGAAACAATGTTAAAAGAATGGTGGGGTGGGTTACAGTTTCAGTGCATTACAATTTTTCACTGTTACAGAACTAGGTGGGGAATTGAGCCTAGGCTGGGCTGCTTTGGCTCACTAAGAAGTTAAGGAAAATGGGGCCTGGAAGACAGGGTTAGCTCAGGATGAGGTGCTGCTGTTCATTGCTCTCTAGTTGCAAGACTCATGGGGGATGCATGCTTTTGGAGGAAGAAGAATAAGAAGCTAAAGGCATGGGCATGGTCGTGGGAGAGGGAGCATTGGGGGTCCTCCATCCTAAAAGCTTTTAAAGGAGTGGGTGGAAGGACAGAGGAAGGGTTGGCAGAGGTCTTAGGGGAGAATCTCAATAGAATATTCATCAGTTTTATGCTGCTGTGCCAAAATGAGACTTACTCCCTTAACTGCATCTGTTCTTGGGTGTGGTTGGCACAAATGGCATTAATTGGATTTCTGCTACTTATCTCCCTGAGTAGGAGGATTTAAGCTATTTAACCTGTGGTTGGGGAGGAGATATGCAAACAATTTACTCTAAAGTGTCCTTGGTTCAGGGAAGAAAGGATTTACCAAATGGTCGCAAACTGCTCTTTTAACCATCTACCTCAGTTTCCCTGCTCAGCCTGTCCTGGGCCTGTCTCATATTGATCAAAATTAGAATTCTGTACTGACAGATAATTCTACAACCTACAAATCTCAACTAAAATGATTTCCTTGCTATTATTAATGGGAACTTCATCAGTGATGAGCCCAAGAATATGTTAAGATGTATATCTAAGAATTTTTAAAATAAATATAACTAGGATATTCAAAAAGGTGAAAGAAGAAATTCCTGGTAGAGTAAAAAAAATCTCAAAATCAAATGTGGCAGAAGCAGAATAAGAAATATATGAAAAAAATTAGAGATTCTAAAAATCAAAATACACTCAATGATGAAATTAAAGAAACTCAACAGAAGAGACACTCTAGTCTAGAAAAAGAGAGAGGTTAGCAATTTAAAAGATAGGATTATATGCTTCCAAAGGAAAGCGACACAGATAAAAGAGTTCTAAGACATATGGCAGAACAGTTAAGAATCAAGAATAGCCTGAGAGGCTACAACATTTAATAATAGGAATTTTTAGTGAAGAAATAGCTAAATTTTTCAAAACTAGAAAAAAAAAGTAAATTCTCAGACTGCTAGTGATTAACTGAATAAATGGAAATAAATCTACTTATTCATTCTTGATATTTAATTTGTTTTTAGGAAATGATTTTGAAGTATGTGAAAATACTATGTGAAATTTCAGTTAAATTTGAGGCTGTATTTAGACTAGAGTTCGGGTATGTATAGATGTCAGATGTAATGTTTTACATTATAGTAGTTATACATCTTATTAAGTATCACCTAAGATTGATGGCTTTTGGGACAAAGAAACCTTAATACCTAAAATTATTACTTAGGCCAAAGAATTAAAGAATTCTATTAAAGAAATTTTTAAAAATAAAGGATACCTTAATAAAGGCAAGTAAAGATTTAAGAGTCCAAATACAAATAAATGTAACAATACAGTAAATAGAGAATGTCTTGAAAAATCTTTATCAATTTGCAGCAGTCCTACTGAATCATTGAAAGTAAGTTTATTTTTCTTGTCTTTTAAAGAAAAATCTAACCATAATGTATCCCTCCCCCTAAAAAAAGGAATTGGTTATTTCAATTGAGTATATTGTGTTTCCATTTTCACATTATAGTTAGAATTTGTAGAATTGTAGCAATGAATTATTCCTTTTCAAATATTTAAATTGTTATTAAAAAAAATCCAGTTCACATTTTACATAGAATAATATGCACTATGTTATGGGTATAAATAGTAGCTTCAAGTAAAATATTTAACTATTATTGAAAAAGTAAGTGTTAACACTTGTAAATGAATAGTGTTGATTCCTGACAATCTCAGGTGTTATTTTACATAATAAATGCTGTGTAACTTGACTGTGTCTTATCATAAACAATTGTATAAATCATAATTTTTTTCTATTCTTGACGTAGATAATTTTATAACAAAAATGTAGTTTAGTTAAGAGCACAGACTTTGGAGACTATTTAAAGTTCAGGTTTGAATTTTGTATTTGAAATTTGATCCATCAGGATGAGGCCAAGAAACAGAAACCACTTTAAGCCTCTCAGATAAAGAAAATTAAATAAGAAAGTTGATTAATCAAATGTGGAAAAGCTGAGATGTAAACCTACCAGGCTATTTAGAGATTAGCAAAACAGGCTCTCGCTCCTGTGGCTGGTAGGGCTGTGGGAAGCGATGATGTTTCCCAGAAGCCCAGTGGGAACTAGAACTGCAGCAGGACTGCCTGGCACAGCTGAGGCCTTGAACAGACCGCCATCTGATAGGGGCTGGAGCCATGCAGGAGAAGCAGCGGTTGCCCCAGGAAACAGAAAGAGAAGAGAAACATCCTAACTTCTTCCCTTTTCCCACCCTCAGATATTCTGCAAATGCCTCCTTTTGGCTACTTCTCCCACCAGTACAAATCTGAGAGAAAACAAGCTATTTGATGTTTTTGAATTTTTTTCCACTTGTAAAATAAGCAGTGTTTTTGTAAACATTAAATTATGCATGTACAGCACTGAGCAGAGTACCTGCCATATTATAAAGTTCTCAATAAATGGGAAGTATTTTTATGATAGATTTTAAGTCCTTGTATTATTGCAAATCTCAATCTAATCTTCATTGGATTTAGTTTCTGTTTATTTCCTTCTAAGCTATGACCTCATACTCCAGAAGTGGTCCTCGTCCCTCCTCTTTTTAGAAACTATGACTTCCTTTTCTTCAATTGCAAAATCTTTATCAAAGGAGTAGTAAACATTTCAAGGGTCCCTGGTATTTAGAATTTCTATCTGGATTTGAGAAATAATTTAAAACAAATAGGTAGGTAGAACTTGCTTATAGCTGTAGCTTCTTGTGTGCCTATAATATACCATGTTTGAGACTTTAAATATGTATCTTATTTAATCTTTATCATGACCTATTTCATATATGATATAAGGATTATCATTATCATTTAAGAGATGAGAAGGCAAGAGAGCAGAGGTAAAATTACTTGATCAGAGTCATAATCTCACAAGAGCTGTTGTGGAAATCCAGGGTTGCTCCAATCCAAGGCCCACATTTTGATCACCATGGTACATACTGCCTCCCACTACATTGACCCATTATTGCATCTTCAATTTTCATATGCTAAATTATCCTAGGAATTTAGTTTTCATTGAAAATGTTTTATAATCCAATTATTGTCCCTGATGCCTTCAACAAATATCTATTAAACATGTAGGAAGTGGCAGGTACTCTTCTGAACACTGGAGTTTATAACCTAGCTGGGGAGAAAGACAGTAAACTGGTGGGGTATTCATTTTCTCCTGCTGAGTAATAAATTGCCACTAAATTAGCAACTCAGAACAACATCCATTTATCATCTCATAGTTTCTCTGGATCAGAAGTTCAAACACAGCTTAAATGGCTCCTCTGATTAAGAAGGGTCTCATAAGGCTACAGTGAAGATATGGACCAAGCCTGGCTTCTCAAATGAGGCTCAGGGCTCTTCCAAGCTCATGTGGTTGTTAGCAGCATTTCTATATCTTTATATATATATCTAGATTTATATATCTTTATATACCTGTATCTTGCAAATATAGAACCGTACACCTGTGGTAAGTCACCTGCAGTTCCTTGCCACGTGGCCCTCTCGTGAGGGCCTCTCAAAACATGAAGATAGCTCGCTTCTTCAAAACCAGCAAAAAAGAAAGTTGTTAGAGCAAGTCTGCTACCAAAATGGAGTCCTTTATAATGTTGACATCCCATCATCTTTGCCATATAACAGAAGCTAATTCTGGAAGTGACAGCCATCATTTTTGCCACATTCAATTGGCTAGAAGCAAGTCAGAGGTCCTGGCCATACCCAAGGGGGGGAAATTATACAAGAACATAAATACTAGACAAAGAGAATGATAGGAGGCATGTTAAAGTCTACCTGCTACATCAATAGATAAGCACTCAAGGGTAATACCAAATAAAAATGAGTACTCAACAGCGAATCCAAATAGCATGCTATAATTCAGTGTGACTTAGTGTCTCTTGATGGAAAGGTCACAGGAGGCTTCTTTGAGGAGGTGGCACCTACACTGAGATCTCAATAACAAAAGGAAGCCAGATCATCTGGTTGCGTTCACAGTGAGAGTGGCTGGAGAGCAGTGAATGGCAGGGACAGTGATATGAAATGAAGTCAGACTGGTAAGCAAAGGCTGGGTCACATAAGGATTAACAAATGAACATATTTTTCTCCATGCTATTATTAGGTTTTAAATAGTGTGAGCTTGTGATTTGGAGATATATATATATCATTTCAATTGTCATAATAAAAATAGATTATAGGGATTCAATAATAGGAGCAAAGAGACCTGTAGAAGGCTACCGTAGTAGTTGGGGCTTAAGCAATTGCAGCTTGGACTGGGATGATAACAGTGGAGATAAAGCTAGGTAGACAAGCCTGAGGAATGGTTAACATCAGTAAGACCAAGACATATTAGTTAAAGGATATGAGGAATAGAGAAATCCAAGGAAAACTCCTTGCTTTTTGTGGTTACTACCTTGATAAAGACAGTCTTGTGCAATCTTTCTTTTCTTCAAGAATAAATTTCAGTTTATTACCAAATAATTACTTTCTCCTGTTAGTGGTTGTGGCACACAGTTCTTTCATCCCATTTCTTAGAATGTCACTTTATCAAGGTGCATCCTCAGGTTCCACTGACCAATGGCCAGCTTCGCTGTGTTAGGCAACTCTCACACAAGAACAGGTGATACATTTAGTTATGTCTAGGATGCTTTCTTATACATTTTGCTTTTCAATTGAGAAAATGTGTAAAATAAAAATTTCAGTCAGTACCGTCCAGGGTGGGAGACTAAATAACTTTTCTTAATGATGATTTCTTATTGAACTAATTATTTCTGTTCATCACCTTAAAGTGAGTCAAAGGACCACATACAGGAAGATGAAGAAACAGTTTAATTAATTGGTTTTGTGGTTTAATCAAAATACAGCTTTAATTTTTGGTCTCCCACCATCATTTAAAAATGTATGCATTAGCTATAATCTTGCCCTGCCTCTACTTGAAATGGGGGCAGTTCCCATGAGCTTTATGCTTATTCTTAGATGAATAGAACTTTAAGTCATAAAGTCACAAAATGCAGTTCCAATTTAGAAATCAAAATGTCAAGAAAAAAAAGAGTACATATAAAGTAAATAAGAGAGTCAATTCTTCAATATTGACTCGAAGGCGTCTTCTTCCCTTTCCCAGCTCAGGCTCCTATAGTGGGTGACTTCCGGACACAGGGGGTGCTGTTGGCTTCTGCTCTCGCATCCTTCATCCATTTCTGTACAGGAGGGTTTATGCACCCCTAAGCAGAAGAGAGGAGGAGAGACAAGAACTTGGACTTGGTTGGGTGGCTTAAACCTCCTGCCATGGCAGTGCTTCTCTTATAAGTGCTTTCAAGGGCTGTCCTGGGGTCCCCACCTTTCTCCCCCCGCAGGGCCTCCAGCCCAGCTCCCTCTCCACGTGGGCATGTGTTGTACACAGGAAACACGTGGGCATCCTCTAGCAGGACAAATGTGAACTGTTTCAACACAGTTGCCCTGGCTATCCCAGGAAGCAGTTAGTTTTTCCCGGGCTTCTTTGTGTCCCAGGCTAAAGTCAGACCCCAGAAGTGGCATTAAAATAGTAGAACAAAGACTTAAATTAAGAAGTATTTCACCTTTATTAGTAATTTGTCCAAACACTTTGTCACTGTTATTAGTACAGAACAGCAAGAAAAGTAAATATGGCTATAAGCATCTAAACTGAATGTTTGGAATTATAGATATATATCTATAATTATAGATATAGAGATATATAACATAATATAGATACATTATATATGATATATATGTACAATATGTTATATGCTATCAATATATAAGATTTATCTATGTACACATACATATATATGATATATGTATATACACATCTTAAGTACATCCAGACTGAGAATCTGGGCATCCTTTTTATTTCTGAGCACAATCTCACTCATCCACAGTTTATTTGTATCAGAGAGTGGGACTCGACATAATTAAAGCTTAGAGATAACAGGTAGGAGCCTGTCTTCAGCCTGAGGGCAACTACGTCCCTTGTTTTGCCAGCACTGCCTATTGGAAGCAGAACTATCCACATTAAAGGCAGAACACGCCCCTGGCTCTTCAAACATTAAAATGAGCCATGAAGTGCTTTTTCAGTCAGTATTTTCTTAAATTTGATGAATTTGGATTTGCTTTTTCTCTTGTGATTTCTAAAAATTCATATTACATAAAGAGTTTTATCCAGAAAGCCAATGGAAACATGGTTAGCCAATAGAATATAAACATCACTAACTATGGGACATTTTTAAACAGAGAAGCGAGAATGCCAACCACCCCGTGTTTACCATTTCACAACTGTCTGTGTTTTTCAGAGCTTGTCTGCACTTGCTGGTTATGCTTTGAGGGGATGATCCTTTTCTTAGAGTGTTCACTTCTTTTCATACTGCTTTAACAAAAACAAAACAAAAAAGAAGTACAATTCTAGTTGTATTACCATAGATAATGCACAAAATCATTTGCTTCCTTTTCCTAAATTTGTTTAAATCATAAATATCTCCAAATATTGAAGAGCCAGTATCATGAAGTCTTTATTTTCTAGCTTTCAGGATTGCTGAGAAGTTTTATGCCATTCATATTTGAGAACAAGGCAATGAAAAGCTGAATAAAAGTTTAGTGTGCATAGATAGAACTTAGTAGTCTTTGTTACAGGATTGAGTATTCCTAAGTCTCAGCGTCTCAATGTTTACAAGTCTTTGGTGGGGCAGATGAGGCCAGTAAGCTTTTATCCAGGAGAAATCTTCTTCCATTTTCCTACCTTGAAGAAATAATCTTGGCAGGCACCCTCACTGAGCTAACGGAGGAAGGGAGTTAGGGTCTTACTATTCAGAATGCAGACATTATTTAACCCGTATTTCAGCATGGGGGTGACTGCAAGTCCAGAGTCTCTCAAGCTGAACCTCTCCAGAGAGTAACTTCTAATCTTCTCGGGTAAAGAGGGCCATCTGAACAGATGTGCAGAGTTTGGAAGAAGGAGTTTTCACTACTTCCTGATACTGACTTTTACCCTTGTTTTCCTCTCCATCTGAATCTGTCTCTAATTCTTAACACCTCTGGCTCCAGCTTTCAAAGATCCACTGCTTCATATACCCCTCGCATATCTGAGGTCTACACTCCAAAACATAGTTGCAATTGTCTGACTATTCTCTGTTTTTGTCCTTGTACACTCACAGTTGTTTTAATTTCATTACGTTGATTAAAACTGATGCCGTAATTATTCGGATTTGATTTGGGGTATATTTAACCTGCAGTTTCCAACCAGAAACTCTTCTCACCACAATTCTTTCCCCACCATAATTCAATTTCTTTCCACAAAGAATTTCTCGTATATAGATTTTTCTTCATCTCATCTCATCTCATTTTATTACTGTGCAAATAAAGTGAAAGTCATAAAAACAAAAGTAATAATACTAGAGGAGATAGGCCTAGGTTTCATAAATTTAATACATTTGAAATAGAGATGAAAATCACTAGGCCAGAAGCTGTATCGCTTTAATGCTGATTTAATGCTTATCAATTTGATGCTTATTGAATTTTAGCCAGCTGAATATCTCAATAGTTATAAAGTATAAGAATAGACTAAAATAATATATCTTGAATGTTGAAAATACATTACAAAAAATGGTGTTCCATAGGTGCAATGTAATTAAAAAATTTACAGTGGAACTCTCTATAACATATAAGCCCATCCCTGGGCTTTAGGGAATTTGAATTTCAGAAAGTCCCAGTAATGTAAGTCAAGAACTATAGAATGTCCCAAACAATTTTTAGATTACCATCCTAAATTTAAGAAACATAAGAAATAAGTAGGTACTCAAGTTGAAATGTTATGAAGTATTTTAGTAACTCCAGAGTTCTGTGATATTTTCTGGAACTCTAAAACTATTTACTTTTCTTTTTCAACTATACTTTAAGTCCTCTCTATCAAAACTTGTTTTTATTTTCAAAAATTATTATTCATGTTACACTTCATTGCATGTACAAATCAATACTCTATCTCTTGCCCTTTGAAAGTAAGTGAGCATGCCTGAGCAGACAGAATCTATCAGAGACAAGAAACAAATGTGATATAATAAAGAGGATTAAATATTAAACATTGAACACAAATATGTGTTCTCTTTGCTAAAATCCCACTAAATAACAAAATTTCAAGCAGCATTCTTGGAAGTCAGAAGGTAATGGTGTAATATATTTAAATTTCTAACAGAAATTAATTTCTAATTTCTAATTCTATATCTAGTTGTGATATTAAGTGTGAAAGTAAAAAAACATTCACATATATCAAGTCTCAAACTAAGTACTCGTGATGCACTTTTTCTCAGAAATCGCTCTCTGCAAACAAAGGGCTAAATGAAGAAGGCAGAAATCATGGGCCTGGGAAACAAGAAGTTCAACAAAGGAGAAAGGAGCAGAAATTCTAAGAGCAAGAGGGACGGGGTGTCCTGAAAGTAATCTGATAAGGAGAATAGCCAGATTGAACTGGAGCTCAGAGAGAACAAAAGACAGTGTCAAATAAACTAACAAGTAAACAAATTTAAAAAAATACCTGAATGAATGATTACCTAAGTTTTCAGAGTTCTGTGAAAGTATTAGAAAAACTTAACGAAAAGCACATAGAAATCTGAGCAAAAAGACAATTGTTAACTGACTCCAAGGGAAGTGAAAAATTACATTAAAAAAGACGTGAGCACAGTATGCACTGTTGGCTCAGTGTGAACGTGAGAATTATGTAAGCACTGAATTGTCATCTCACCAAAAATCATGGGATAAAGAATTGGGAGGATGAATTGAAAGAGAAATGTCTGTGTGAAACAGGAATTTTACATTTACTGGTTTAGAAACAGCTATATGATAGTCTTATTTTCCATAGAAAGAATTTAGTTGATATATCTAAATTTTTAACTGAAGTGTATATTTCAAATGCATTGAAAGTGGGTTGCTCCTGGTAAACTAGAATCACGGGTGCTAAGGGATTGAATATAAGATTGTTAATTTTTCTCATAAACACTCTGTTATATATTTGAAATTTTGAAGCATATTGATGATTAATTTTTAAATGAGTAAGCATGAGAAGTTGAGACCCCTAGATTTAAATTTTTGCTCTGCTCTGGTTACCAAATACCATGAACTGTACTCCCAAAATTTCAGGGTAGTTTTTAGGGTTAAAATGAGAAATCTCCAAATATTTCCTCCTGTATACACCCTGGCACTCAGGCATGCTTTGAGCATATTTTCTGAACTTTAGAAGTCCCAAATTCTTGACAAGACCCAGCATGACCATATATCCTCCCCATACCAAAGGTTCTAAAGATTTGTGCCCGACCAGACTCTTACCCCACCCCGTGCCCTCACCCCAGCCTTCCCTGCTAGCTCCCTGTTAAATGTACTCTGCTGGGATTGAGGCACAGTAAGGCCCCAAGTGGCCCATTATCTTTAAGAGATTCCACAGACAAGAAGGAGATTTCCAAAGGCATCCACAGATTTCCTAGCATTTTAGAGACTTTTGAGTTTCCATATAAGCCCTAGAGACAATTGTAAATGTCCGAGAGAAGGGATGGCTGAATATGCCTAAAGCCAGGATGGAGTGAGGTTATACTCCCTTATGGCATGGTGTGTCTGTTGGGATAAGCAAATAAGAGTATGATTTCATCTTAACTCAATTTGTCTCTATGCATCTAATAAATGTTTTTACAAGAATTTTAAAACCTTTTTATTCACACTTTAAAAGATAGAATCTAATTTTCTAAACTAATACTTTTGGAAATCTATATATAAATAAAATAGAAATAGAAGATCGTTTGAGGCAAATGGTGTCAGGCACTGTGTTTTAGCACAGGTCTCTGCTTTTCTGTCTCAGCACAGCTGCTGTTTACAGAGCAAACTGCATCTCAACCTTTCTCTGAAAAACAGATCCACATTCTTCTCTTATCAGGGGCTGGTCCCTTGCATTCAAGCTAATGTTCAACTAAAGTAATTCCCACTCCTTTTATCTATTTTATGTGCTCTATGTTGAGAAAAGAATGTACACATTTTGTTTACCTGCATATAGATGTTTTCTATTTATAAGCCCATGTAATTACAGGCATTTTCCAGCTGATTTAAGTTATTAACAGACGGATATTGCAACTGCCTCCATGCCACATTACAGTTTCAGTCAGTGAACTCCTGTCAAGATAAGTTAACAAAAATAAGTAGCATATATAAATATCAATTTATTGTATATCTCAATATAATGAGTTCTAAAATTAAAAGTATTCTTTGAATCATTATTCTCACTAGCACAAGATTGGACAAGATTTCAGATTAAAAGTATTCAATCCCCACTATTCCAGTGGATGATCGTCTCTCCTTCTTCAGCTGGCTGCTGGGTTTGTAATGACCTAAATTCTTGATGTAAATCTTTGACTGTAACAGCCTTCAGGAGTTTCGTGGTTTAGATTTCAGATTGCTATTCCCAGTCAGTCAAGGATAGAATCTTCAGCCAAATACCACTGTGTGGAGAGCTCAGACATAACCTTTAATACTCCATTCCCAGAAAATAAATGTGATTTTATATTGAAGCACAATTTAAACAAGGGAGAATGCACCAATCTTAGTTGCACAGATCAATGAATTTTGAAATATGTATACAAGGTCTGTCCGGAAAAAGTCCAACCATTGTTAATATAATGAGAATCATTTGAATGGCATTGGTGTACCCTGGCAGCCAAAGAGAGTGGACTGGAACGTGCATGTGTGAACAATGATGACTTCGCTGTACTAGTCAGTGGGGGCAGTACATGCTATTGAGTGAGCATGTGTACTGTGTGGCTGTCACATTCAAAATGACCAAGTGAGTGGAGCAACAAGTCTGGATCAAATTTTGCCTTGAGCTTGAATATTTATCTGAGGAAACTGTCAGGATGATTCAGAAGTCTGTAGCTATGGGCAACTTGTGATTGGCAGCCTCATCATGACAATGTGCCCACTCTGCATCGAATCTTGTGCAGAGATTTTTGATGAAACATCAAATCACCCAGGTGACTCAGCCCCACTATAGTCCAGATTTGGCCCTGCTACTTCCAACTTTTCCCAAAACTAAAATCACCTTTGAACGGGAAGAGATTTCAGACCATCAACAAGATGCAGGAAAATACAATGAGGCAGCTGATGGCAACTGGAAGAATTGTGTGAGGTCTCAAGGTACCTAATTTGTAGGGGACTGAGACATCATTGCCCTGTGTACAATGTTTCCTTTATCTTACATCTTGCAATAGAGACAATATAGTTTGCATATAGTATAGTTTTAAATGAAATTATAAAGGCTATGCTCTTTGGCATCTGGCTTCTTTTGATCAATATGATGTTTTTGAGATTAGGCCTGAAGTTTGGAAAAAGGGAAGTAAAAATGGCCTTTCTTCACAGGTGGCATAATTATGTGTATAAAACTCTAAAAGCATCAGGAAAAACATATCTCTAACTACTAAGGAATTTAGTAAGGTCAAGGGCTATAGAGTTCTTATATAGAGTATATAAAACTCATTGTATCTCTCACTAAATCTTCTGCATAACTTTATCGTTGATTGAGAAGGAAATTATTTGCTGAACTGAACAAATGTAAACCCAAGGACACACACAAAGATAACCCCTAAACAAACATGACATATGTGTTGAAAAAAGACCTAAAATATCCTCAAACCTAGTAAACAATCAAAATATTTTTAAGAGAAATTATAAGGCAATGCATAGAAGACTAAGTAAGCTCTTATGCCCATCATTTTACTATATATGTATGACCTTATTTCTATGTGAATAAAAATCAAGTTGCAAAGTATTTTATAGAGTATGATCAATGAGAAACAGAACTTTGTGTTTCTATTCTCTACTTATAGAAAAGAAGATTCTCTTGTGAGTAAAGAATTAAATGAAAACATTTAAGTAGTCTAAACAAAGCAACTACCTCTGCATTTTAGGGTGTGTGTGGGTGCATCCACGTGTGCATGCATGCACTGCTCTGTCTTTAGAAAGTATTAACACTCACAAAGGATAACTGGTCAAATAAAATAAAGGCAAGCCTTAAACAGACGTAATCAGTTAAGTAAAGCTTAAAGGGAGATTGTATTCTATGTACAACACAACATTGCCAGACAACTGTCTTTTCTACAACTAACTGAATGAATGTAGAAGATACTTATAGAAACATTTGTTTTGAGATTTCCTTGTGCTGGACACTGTACTAAGGACTTCACGTGCCTTATCTCATTTAATCTCCACAAAACGTGAAACAGGTATTATTTTCTTCATTTTATAGATGTGAAATCAAGGGTCAAAGCATTTAGATAACTGTGCCGAGGTTACACAGTAAGCGAGTAAAGAAAGCAAGATTCACATTAAGAGTTCACTTCCATGTTCTGACACTCCTTTGCCGTTTTCCTATATTTAAGTCAGTATTCTCCATTTATTTTTTGATCATCCCCTAGCTGCAGGAGTAAATTGCTATATTTAAGCAATTTTCTTGTGTCTGAATTGTGTGGAAATAAATACTCAAACCATGTAAGAGCAATGTGACATGGAGACTAAATTCTAATATAAAAAGGCATAATAACTGAAATAAACTGGACACAATAACTGGACTAGTATAGTCCAACAAAATAATTTTGCTTTTACATGTTAGCAAATATTAAGTTTCCAAAACAGTCACTTCCATATGGGATTTTCATAACTATATCACAGCAACCTTGTGCAAAAACCATTTCTACAATTTTACAAAGGAGCACACTTGGGCTCAGAAGTGAAATGATTCTCTCTAAAGTTGCCTCAAACTGGACTGTTACAGAATTCCTACAAACTGAATGAATGGAGTTCACAGAAAGAAAAATGCAAAGGACCAATTAAAGTATTGAACTTCAATTTCATTAAAATCAAAGAGATTAATATTTAAATCACAAATACAACTTTTCACACATTAAGTTGACAAATATAAGGAATTCAAGCTTTTTCTTTTTTTTTCTTCATGAATGTTGAAACATTTATTGTTGTCCACAAGGCCACCATGCATGTGAAAGCATTCTACTTCACTTCTACCTTTCCAGATGTGACCATTTCTTTAAAAATTGTTTTTTGTTTTATTTTTTTCCATTAACTTTTTCAAAGATGAGAAGAAAGTGCAGGTAAAAAAACATTCTCTCTCAGTCTTGGTAGGAATGTGAATTACTGAAATAGAACTACTCTGGGTTCTATTCCTCTGGGTTCTATTGCCTGTCTCCAAAAAACCTTGACTCCCAATGCCAGTCTTATGAAAAGGAAAGGAACTATTTACTCAACAGTTATACAGATTTAGAGTAATGGTGGGATTATGCGTTTAAGTCCCATGCCCTTTAGAAACAAAAAACACCCACAAACCACAGTCCTGCCTCCCCTTGCCAAACCAGCCCAGTCAGGGGTATTGTCTCTCAGGAAAAGAAATAGAAGTCTACAGTTTAGCTGGGCGGAGTCCCCATCTGTATTCCAGCTTCTTCCAGTAATGCATGCTCGGCCAGGCTCCTGCTCTTAATCCAAAACTGCATGATCCCTCTTCTTGGTGAGCTGGGGACGCACCTTTTGCCTTCTCTCAAACTGCGTGGCCAAGGCCTCCTCTGCTCCTAAGCTGCACGGTTAAGAGAGTGAGAAAGAGAGAGTGAGCCTTTCATGGCTCTCCTACCTTCCTTCCAAGCTACCTGGCACAGAGCTCCAGCCTGGCCTCTGTGCACTGGGGTTTAAATCCTGGGGCACGTCTTCCTCCACAACCCCATTTCCAAATCCTCCCACATTGGGTTACATCTGCTCTTCCCCCATCTCCTGCCCTTACCGGCTACCATTGTTAGTCCCTACCATTGTTAGTCCAAGCTTGCATGGCCCCTTGATGGTAGGAGTCACCTCCAAGTCTCTCTTGCAGGCACAGCAAGCCCCTCTGGAGACATCAAGAGTTAGAGTCACTCTCCTCTCTAGCTCAGAGGCAGCGAGCCCAGCCATCAGCATCATTAAAACACTGGCCAAGTTCTGTAGATATGCAAAGCAACTCTCCAAGGCTCTGCTCTGCTTCCCCTTCCCCCAAGCCAAGTTAGTGGGGGATTTCCCTGTTTTGGGGGACCTCAATATTCTGTTACATTACTACAACTTTTTGGAAACTAAAAGTTTCCAAATTCTTCTAATTAATATCTAGTAAAATTAATAATTCCTTTACATTTCGATTGGGAATTCGTGCTTAAGAGCCAATTCATCATAAATACAAACTCTATATATGAACCAGGACTTTTTTTTGCAGCATATGGTGCAAAAACATATACCTACATATATACATACTTAAACACATAGATCCCACAACATTGCAAAAGTGATTCATTGGAGAAAAGTTATACTCTTCAACAAGTAGTGCTGGAATAATGGACAGCCACAGATAAGAAAATGAATGTCAAACTACCCCTCAGACATTACTCCAAAATTAATAGATATTGGATCATATGCCTAGATTTAAATCATGAAATCATAAAACATTTAGAAAAAAAAATTGTTTTAAGTTGTGATCTGTGGTTAGATATTCTTATAGGTGACATAAAAAAACACAATCCATTCAAGAATAAATTGATAAATTGAACTACCAAATGAAAAACATTTGCTCTATGCAAGACATTGTTAAGACAACCAAAGGGCAAACCATAAACTGGGAAAAAATAATGCCAATCATATATCCGAAAAAAACACTAAAATCAGTAAAATACTTCTTTAAGACTATCAGAATGACTAAAATAAAAAATGTTGACATCAAGTGCGGGTGAGGATGGGCAGCAGTTGGAATGCTCACGCAGTACTTCTGCAGCTACAAAATGGTACAGTCACATGGGAAAAGTTTAGCAGCTTTTTCAAAATTAATCACACCATTTGACCCAGCAGTTCCACCTCCAGGTGTCAACTAGACAGGAATAAAAATTATCTTCACTTACACCTGTTGGGAGTCACCCTGCCTGGTTTCAGGAGCTGTAACCCCCCATGGCTAAGGCTGAGTGAGGGACCTTCGGGCCGTAAGCCACTAAGTAGACAAAGCTTATCTCCCTGGCAGGAGCTCTGCTTCTGCTCCTTCTCCCATAACTGGCCCCCAATGCTTGATCAGTTAGCCAATGACAAGTAAGATTCGCCAAGGGGGGAACGACCTAAAACACGCATGATCATGTGGAGTCCCCAGGGAAGGACATGGGGGCCTATGGAGAAAGGGGGTGATGGACTCTCACCCCTCAGCTTTGACAAAGCCTGAGTCCTCATTCTGCCTGCAAGAAGTCTCCTAATCTCTTGGCTGCCTTACTTCCCCTGCCTGACTTAATCCTGAAACAATGACAGAGGGCAGTGCAGCCCTCTGCTGGAAAGGGTGGGCTCCCCAAGTGATCGAGCCTGAGAAAGAATACATAAACTCCTATGAAACCTGCTTTGGTAAGAATGCTCTTAATTAAATCATAAAGGTCCAGGCAGGAAATCAGTTTGCTTCCCAAAGTTTTGTAGCTCTTTAGCTAACAGACCCTGACTCAGAATAGGCCCTCAGAGTTCTTTGTATGTTATCTATTGTTTGATCCTTACTGCCTGACAATGATTAATGAACTTTACCTGTATTCCTGGGCAAATTAAAAGCCAATAAAAACTCTGTGAAGGAAGGATCAGGGCGCTCTCCTCTCACTCAGAGGTGCCCTCCCCTTGAGAGGGTAGCCATGCCATCCCTTTTCTTCCACAGGACTCGGTAGTCCGTGTGAATGTCTCATGTCTCATCCATGTCACCACGGACACTGTAGACCAGTGTCTGTATCATACACCAATAACTGTACCTGAATGTTTATAACATCTCTATTCAAAACAACCCAAAACTCTGTCAACCTCTGAATGGATAAATAAACTTCGGTACATCCATACCAAAGGAGCAAATTATTGATGAAATGACAAACTATCAATACGTTCTATGATTTGGATGAATATCAGAGGCATTGTGCTGAGTGAAGGAGACTAGCTTCAAAAGCTACATATTGTATGATTCCATGTATATGACATTCTCAAAAAAGGAAAAAAGTAAGCTGTAAGTGTGGAGAATGGCTCAGTGGTCTCCAGGAGTTAGGGAAGCAGGAAGCAGGAGACTATAAAAGGACAACATGAGGGAGGTTTTGAGGGTGATGAAATTGTTCTGTAACCTCAAAATCTATAAACTGTACACACCCAAAATCATCTTATTGTCTATTTTTAAAAATTAAAAAACAAACAAGAATTATCAAATAAAGAGTTCTATGAAATATTGTGTAGTTATTAATACAAGTATCATTGATGTTGTCAAGTGATGAAATCAAATTTGAAATATTACATTTATAGGGTATGATCACATTTTTGTAAAACTAAAACCAAAGTAAAATTTATATGTGCATGTGTGTTTGTGTATGTGTTTATATGTGTGTATGCCTGAGTGCCTGTTTATGTGTGTGTGACTGTGTGTATCATGTTTCCAAGTACTGTTCTGCAGGAGACACTTTAGTATCTTCATGAGAGGTAGAGAGGGGTAGAGATGGAGTGGAAAGAAATTTTAACCTTCTCAAATTATTGTGTGATTTTTTTTTCAGTGGTTAAAAGAACATTTATTCCTGTACTAAAAATAATCTAATAAGCTAATACCTCTTTATGGGCATGAGTGTTTTAGAAGAATTTCACTTGCACAGAAACATAATATAAATGTTACTATAAATAAAAACATGTTTAAAGGAATGCTTTTAATTCTTATTTGTCTGTGACTTTAGTCTTCAGGGCATGTTGAGAATTGAGGAAATTTAAGGAGCTTGTTGTCAATAAACTTATAAGTTATAAGAATTGTAAGTAAATTGTTTTATCATTTATTCCTTTTGAGCAGAGATATTATTGAGTTATTTAGTTATACACCACTTGTAGGGATGTATGTATTTTGCTAAGTCAGGGATAATATTAAAAGTATATGAAACTCACATCATATGTTTTACAACAAATATTTTTTTCTTAATGAAGTAACATAGCCCATTACAAATGCTTCCCAAAATATAATTTTTCAATATCAACAGCACTATTCAACTCTGTTTTCAGATAAAATCATCATTTAAGTACAGAGAATTTTTAATGCCCCTTAAACAAAAACCTGTTCCCAAGTATTGTATATACAAAATATCATAAAGTAAAATTCCTGAAGGTGGCAGCATCCTAAACAATTCTGTCCTCAACCTTGGCAGTAAGCTATTCTTTTTTATGAATTAGTACTACATTTGCTGGTTAAAATGGCCAAGAACATTACAAACCATGGTTAATTGCAAAGCAATGTAACTATAGTCATAATGCTGTGATTTCTAAAAGATTACTACATAAAATATAGGCTATGATTACAAATACAAGCTATTCTCAATATAAATATCGTCATCAAAGCCTCTTATATCTGTGAAGATTTCTGTTCCCTTGTTCATTACATTAGTTTCTCTACTGGTAAGTGATAGCAAAGTGACAAGGTGTCAGAGATGCATTTCAATATTCTAACTTCCAACTTAGAGCTGTTATTTTTATAAGAGAAAAATAATTTTAATGCCAATTCTTTCTTTACATTTTTTGAAAGATGAGAAAAATAATTATGATGAATATGACTACAATTCTTGAAAATAAAATGACCCCATAAACCAGAAGTCAAATTTAAACATTAGGTGTTTAAAGAACTTATTCAATTCACAGTTTTATATGAAATCCCATAGTTTTCTTGCCTGCCAATAAAATTTTATTTAATGATGTACTTGAAGCTATTATGCTCTGTTCAGATGGCTGTGGCTGTTACCATGGTGATTGAAAGGGAAGTTTCCTGATCTGTTCTTTGTGAGTAGGAACTCATAGGAAGAAAGAGTTCATTAGCATGGTTAGGATGATCACTGCTGTCCCTGATTAAATACTCTGTCAGAAATAAAAGTCCCCTCCAGGGAAATGTTAGCCTGTAGGAATAATGGAAACATATCATTCATTAATAAGAATCACATTGTTTCCAGAACTGTCCATCCATCCCCAGTTGGGTTATACCTAAATTCTCCCACACTCATACAAGGCCTGAAAAGGCAACCAGCCTGTTCTCAGTAACAGCAGCCATGAACCTTTCTCCATGCTATTCATCAACAAGTGTTCCTCTGGATATACGTATTTTTCCTTTAGTTTGAGATGTATTTCTCCATTCACAATAATTTACTGGTTGGTTTCCAGTCTCATGTCTGTTATTTCATGTCTAAATTCTACAGTGTTTGTCAGTAACCTCCTAAGTTTTAACAACCATTCATCATGCATACTACATTAGATTGCCATACAAACACATATTTCATAGAAAAATAATAAAGCTTTTTGTGTTATAGGTAAAGAAACATGACGACTGGGTGGCTTAGTTGATTGGAGTGTCAGTACATACACCAAAAGGTTACAGGTTCGATTCCTGGTCTGGGAACACACCTGGGTTGTGGATTTGATCCCCAGTCAGGGTGTATATGGGAGGCAACCAATCAACACTTTTTTTCTCTCACATCAAGTTTGTCTCTCTCTCTCTCAAATAAATAAAAACATATCCTCAGGTGAGGAAAAAACAGAAACATGGTGCTGCTTTTGCAAATGGTCACGTACAAGCCAGCTAAGCCACATATGACCACACAGTTTAAAGAAAGTCTCTAGAAGGCAAAAAAGCAATCTCAGCAGTATTTTTTTAGACCTTTCCCCAACCAGAACTTTTCTTTCTGTTCCTATTGTGTTTTCGTATTATCCTTCTGTCCATTACTATTCTTTCTTCCCTCTATTTTTTCAACTCTTGCCCCTTCCCTCTTCAGTTTCTGAGTCTGTGAGCCTAGTGAACATTAGGGTTTTTCCAGGAATATTTCCAAATGTTTGAGTAAAACACCAGGACTGGGACTTGAAGTCACAGAAACAACAAAAGCACAGACCCTGAGTGCTGAAGGTCAATGGCTGGAGTGATGATTTATCCAGATGTTATTTAGTACAGAAAAATAGAAAATGGCCATAAGGTAAGTTTCATGCAGTTTACTTATACAATGAAAACAAAAAAACTCAACATACTTATTCAATAAATGTGGGCACTTTTTTTTTTTTTTTGCATATTTGGGACTAGCAAGTTAAAAATTCTTAAAAGACTAGCCATAAATTTCTCAGCTATTATAGACTATAACTAGCAACCATGTTATAGATACAGATGTGTAGAGAGAAAAACTGTCTCCTTTATTTTATACTTTGCTAAATAGGGCTTGAAGAAGAGGAGATTTAAGAAAAAGGAAGAAAGTTATTTTAAAATAAAAATGGTTTCACTTAACCATAATTGATACAATACAAGACAGACATATAAGAAGGAGCAAATAAGTATAATCAGTGTGGGGAACTTGAAAGAAATAAGGGAGAAATGAATGTTGAAATACAGGGAAAAATGAAAGCGTTCATATAAGTAATTAACAACACCTTGGCAGAAAATGGGTCACAAAAAAAATACAATGTTTGTGAATGAGAGAGAGACAGGCAGACAAGATGTGGACATCTGAAACAGAGGAAATAGCAGTGACTGTTGTGCAAGAAGTCACTTTTGCCATAAACCAAGTAGTGTGAAAACACTGGTTCTCACCAGCATGTTAATCTTCACATCAAGCATCAAGGACTACATAAATTAAATATATAATTTAATTATCATTGAAAGCAATGATGACACTAATTGTATTTTCACCTCTTCAGAATCTCATGGGATGTGATAGTAAGTGAAGTGCACAGAGCATCAAACTCATTTCTGGTACTCAGCTAACATCACACAATAGAAAATCGAGTTCGCAACAGGAATTTGCTATTATTTCGTGTTAACTAAATGGAAAATGGTAGGTACCTTGCTTTTGGGACATATTCATTTGTTTCTTGATCCCTCCTGCAGTTTTTTGCTGAAGTGAACAAAGAAAGGAGGGGCAGGGAAGAGTCACACTAACTGTACCTGCCTCCCCTCCTTTGCCCATGGGTAGACAGGCTAGTCACACCACAGGTGTGGCATCCATAGTCTCCATTCAGTTTCAGATTTTCCATTAGAGCAGCAATTTTCAAACTTTTCATCCCATGGCACATGTAAACTAATAGCTAAAATTCTGCAGCATACCAAAAAATATATTTTTTTTGCCAATCTAACAAAAAATAGATACAATTTTTATTCATTTGCACTGACAGCTATTGTGTTGGTTGTCATTTTCTTAATTTGACAATCTAAAGGAAAAGAGGTCAGAGACCTTGACTTATTAGTCAGATATTGCGGGCTTTAAAAATTCTTGCAGCACACCAATTGACAATTGCTGCATTGGAATATTGACTTTTTTCGGATTTCCAGTACAAGGAAATGGCAACACAAGAATGCAATGTAAGCTTTTAGTTTCTACAATTAGTAGATAATAGCTGATGTTAATTAATCCTTATGCAGCCCAGGATGCTTGACCTCTTTGGATATCCCTGTAATGTAGAAATTCCTTTTGCATAGAAATCCCAAATGTTAGATGGGGTGGGTAAACATTGGAGCTTATTGCCGGGTTCTCCTGTGATTACAGTAGAACATAAAGATTAGGAAAAGGGCTTTTTTCCTCTTCGACTCTGGAAAGGTAGCCTCAGAGTTACCCTTCCAGACAGAGAAGCATAAATGGAGAGATCTCTGGACATCTCAAAGCAAAGACTCTTGGGCCTAAGAAAGGGGCTTAGCGGTGTGTTTTGCTGGCCTGCTTCTCCTAGGCAGCTCTGCAATAATTCAAGAAGTTCTCTCTAAAATCAAATTTGTACAAAGCTCTATCCAGACTCATAGGAAAGGTTTAATTACCTTTTTTAAATTAACATGTAATACAAATTATAGTGTATCTATGGTGCCTATGAACAGTGCACCTATCATAGGTTTATGGCTCAAAGAATCTTTATCATGTAACTACATCCTATGTAACTAGCTCCCTGATCATGATCTCAAACATTATTGGAAGACCCTCCATCACTCACTTCCAATGTAACTGTTAATCTGAATTCAAACTGCATAGTTTTGCCTATATTTTGTCTTTAAACTTATTTACTTTAAATAGATGAAATAATGCAGTATGTTCTCTTCTCTAACTGGTTTCTTTGACCCAATATTATGTTTGAATGACTCATTCATATATTTGGGGGTGGTTATGGATTGGTTATTCTTATTTATGTGTAGTATTCCATTATATGAATATACCGTAATAATTATTATTCTACTATTGATGGATATTTGAGCAGTTTCTAGTATGGGGATATTATGAACAGTACTGTAATAAACATTCTCATACATACCTTCAGTTCATATGTGATAAGTATATATCAAGAGTTTGAAATTGCAAAGCCATACAGGTCCGTGTTCTTATGTTTTAGTAGTTAGTGCCAAACAATTTTCCAAAGTGTTTCTACCAACTTATTTTACATTCTAACCACACTGTATGAGAGTTCCAATTGCTCTACGTTTTTGACAGCTCTTGATATTTTCCATCTTTCAACTTTATCCTCCCTGGTGGGTGACCATGGAGCTTAGAGCTGTGCTCTAACACTGGTTGAGTAGTCTGGGACTCAGATCTTGAGTCTCCAGACTCCAATTCACAAACTTTGGAAATTTACAAATTCCAGTTGTAAATAATGTATTTGAGTCTCCTATATCACTTTGGTATACAGCATCTTTTTGGTAATTAAAAAAAAAAGATTTTTAAAGAAATCTACCCAGCAAGATAACTTTAGACATCAAAAAAGGCTTTGGAAAACAGTTGAGACACAAGATAGAAGATACAAGAAACATTGTGCATAGGACAATGACACCTTAGTCACTTCAAAGTAGGTACCTTGGGACTTCACACAGTTCTCCCAATTGCCATAAGTTGCCCCATTGTATTTTCCTGAATCTTATCAACAGACTGAAATCTCTTCCCTTTCAAAGGTGATTTTAGTTTTGAGAAAAGCCAGACATTGCAGGGCACCAATTCTGGGCTATAGGAGGGCTGAGTCTCCTGGGTGATTTGATGTTTTGCCAAAAAACTCTGCATGAAATGAGACATGATGCATGAGCAGGAACATTGTCATGATGAAGCTGCCAATCACAATTCACCCATAGCTGCAGAGCTTTTATATCATCTGAATAATTTCTGCAGAAGAATGTTCCAGCTTAACGCAAAATTTGATGCAGATTTGTTGCTCCACTCATTTAGTCATTTTGAATGCTATGGCCACACAGCACACATGTTCAAATGACAGTGTTTACCGCCTTTACTGACTAGTACAGTGAAATTGTCATTGTTCACCCATGCATATTCCAGACCACTATCCTTGGCTGCCAGGTTACATCGATGTCACACCAACCATTCTGATTATATTAACAATGGTTGGACTTTCTCCAGACAAGCTTTATACTTTTATTTCAATTAGGCTAATTGTCTGCTCTTTTACAGTTTTATCCTGAATGTCTTGGTGTTTTCCAAAACCTAAAACAGGATACGTTAGACAATTTATTCTAGATTAAAATTTTATTCATTAAGTTATTAGTACCTGATATTTACTATTAGAACTGCCAGAGAGAAAAATTAGTAGAGACCTTTTTTTTAGCAACTTACAAACTAAGGAGAAAAGTAATGATAGCAAACATTCTTTGAGTGTTTCCTCTATGCAATTCACACTCATTATCTCACTTAGTCTTTACAGAACACATGGGAACAGGTTCTATTATCGCCCTCATTATAGGTGAGGAAACTGAAGCACAAGAATGGGAAGAGAACTGCCCAGCGCCGCAGTGTGCAGAAATAAGATTCAAACCCAGGAAGTCAGACTCCAGAGTGAACTTTTAACCATCACAGTATCCTATGACTACAACAAAAGAAATAATAAAATATGTGCTCAAAAATAGGACTAAAAACAAAGTAATCTGAGAAATACAAGTGGGAGAGATATCTCTGATGTAGAACTTCATAGAAATGACATAGAATTGGCTAGATTTTTAACATTAGGAATACTTAGAAGGGGGAAAACGAGAAGAAATAAAATTTCATCTAGAGGGAACAACACAGAATCTAAATTCCTTGGGGGAAGGAAGTGTGCTTTGTTACTGTAACCTGAGAAATTAGAGAAAGGTCTGTAAATCAACTGAGATGAATGAATGTGGAAATTTAGGGCATGTCAGGTATTTATGCATCCTATAGTCCTATACTGTGGTTCAAGTGGTTATTGGATGAGAGAGTAAGTGAACACATAAATGGGTGAAGAGTACATTCAGAAAAGCAATACTTTTGAGTAAGCATAACCAAAGTGTAATCTCAGCCTAAGGGTTGATTTCTTTTCCCCTGCAATTTATTTTATACTATAATGTTGGGATCTTCAATTGAAATAACTTTTTAAAAAATTCAGGGGCTGGTGTTGCTAAATGGTGATTAACTTTAATTGCAAATCAACTAAGCTAAATACTAAATCACTTTCAACAGTGATAGCATTATCTTCACATGATCATTTTAAAAATTATTTTCTTAAAAATGATTAATCACTGACCCAAAATATTACTTTAGGATTAAAGAGAAGAAATAGATATAAAATATGCCTCAAGTAATAAATGTTGAATAGATGCTAAATAAGATATATAAACAAATAATGGAAGCTTCTGCCACTGGATCCTACAGTATACCTACTACATAAGGCCACTGTCTCAAGCTCAGGAAATATAACAGCTCTATCTAATACATAGAAACAAACGCAGGGAGGCTGCCAAAATAAAGAGACAGAGAAATGTCCCAAGTGAAAAAACAGAACAAAATTAAAAAAAAAAAAAAAGAACTAAATAAAATGGAGACAAGCAATCTACCAGATTCAGAGTTTAAAATAATGGTTATAAGGAAGCTCAATGAAGTTAGTGAGGACCTCAACATAAAAAAGGACATGGAAATCATAAAAAAGAACCAATCAGAAATGAAGGATGCACTGACTGAAATGAATAATTTATAGGGAATCAACAACAGAGTAGATAAAGCTGAGAATCAAATCAGCAATTTGGAATATAAGGAAGTAAAAAAAAAAAAAACAGCCCAATCAGAACAGCAAAAAGGAAAAAAAAAACATTTTTTTTTAAATGAGGCTAGTGTAAGAAACTTATGGGACAACTTCAAGCTTACCAACATGTGCATCATGAGGGTGCTGGCTGGAGAAGAGAGATCAAAATCCTGAAAAAACATTTGAAAAAATAATGACAGAAAACTTTCCTAACCTGTTGAAGGACATAAACATACAAGTCCAGGAAGCACAGAGTCCCAAACAAGATGAAATCAAAGAGGCCCACACCAAGACACATCATAATTAAAATACAAAAGGTTAAAGACAAAGAGAGAATCTTAAAGAAGCAAAAGAAAAGCAGGGAGCTCCCATACAACTGTCAGCTGATTTCTCAACAGAAACTTTGCAGGCCAATAGGGATTAGTAAGAAATATTCAAAGTGATGAAAAGCAAGACTTTACAACCAAGATTACTCTGCCCAGCCAAGCTCTCATTTAGGATCCAAGGACATATAAAGAGCTTCCTTCCCAGGGGGGGGAAAAAAAAACTAAAGAAGTTCATCACCATCAAACCAGTATTATATGAAATGTTAAAGGATCTCCTTTAAGAAAAAGACAAAAAACATCAAAAATAGGATCAATATAATGACAATAAGTACATATCTATCAACACTTGAATAAAAAAATAAACAGAACAGAAACAGACTCAGATAAAGAGAATATTTTGATGGTTGCCAGATGGGAGGGGGTTGGGGGTGGGTAAAAAGGTGAAGATACTAAGTACAAATTGGCAGGTACAGAATAGTTATGGGGATGTAAAGTATAGCATAGAAAATATCGTCAACAATATTCTAATAACTATGTGTGGTGTTAGATGGGTATGAGGTTTATTGGGATAATCACTTAGTGAGTTATATAATGTCTAATCTCTGGGGTGTACACCTGAAACTAATAAAATATGGTATATCAGCTGTAACTGAAACATAAAAAATGATTTAATTAAAAAAAATACGATTTCCTCCCCACCCATTTTCCTTAACTAGAGATAACTTTTTTATTATTCCAGTGATAACTTCCATATATGTAAACAAATGTATATTTTAAGTGTGCCTTTTAAAAAAAAGGTTCATTCTTTGAAATGACTGTAATATTCCACTCAATGTAGACATCACTAAATATTGAATAAGTACTCTACTGATATGTTTTTATTACTATTTTCAGATTGTGTGATTACAATACAGATCAAATATTTCTTTTTAAAATCATCACTACACATATGCATGGATATGTATAAAATAAATTTGTCACAGTACAATTGTTGAGACTAAGGGTTTATGCATTTGGAAATGTTATTGCTAAATTGTTTTCTATCAGTGTAAGACTCACAAATATAGTAAGTAAAATAAGCAAGCACAAAAGAATAACATATTCTTCCATGTTATTTATGTAATACTCAAAAGCAGAAAAACTTCTTACATTGTTAGAAGCTGATGACTAGTTGGGAGAGTGTGGAAGGGCTCGTGAGGGAGAAGGCACAGTGGTACTGCTCTGTCTTTGATTTGAGTGGTCATTAAATGTGCTTGCTTCTTGATGATGCATCGAAGTCACACTTAAAATTCTTTCCTTTCACTTTACATAGGCTATGCTTACAAAGTGTTTATTAATAATGGCAGTATAAAATGAGTTACATTAAGTTATGATACAGAATGCTTTTTACATGCTTCAGTGCCAGTGTGTTTGTTTTATTGAGAACTGTGTGTCAATCTCCTTGGCTGATGTTTCTGTTCTTTTTAACTTTTGTCTGCCAATTTATGGTATTTTTATTTTTAAAGTTCATTGAGTCATAATTTATATAATCTGTACAAACTTTAAGTATAAAATGTGATAAGCCCTAAGAGATATATACTTGTACAACTATAAAAATTAGTTCTATGCCTTAAAAAAGTGGCATTTAATATTATGTTTTCTTTTCAATAAAAGGTAAACTTTAGTTATTTCATAGTTCCTGGAAAATTGAAGGGAAAAACTACTCAGATTATAAAATTATAGAGATTATATTGAAGTATTAATATTAAGGGAAAAACTTGGATATGTTTAATTACAGAATGTTAGGACAACTTAAAAGTTTTCCCATTTACATCATATCTCCCAAGTTCAAAATTTTTCTGAATTATTATCATTATAAACAAAATATCTCTGTTAAACAAGTGGGTGTGGTTGGTGACTATCTTCATATATTTCAAGTTGAGAAAAATGAAACCAAGATTGATTCAGTGACGTGTCATTCATTCAATACAAGAACAGAGGTCTCTTTATCTTGAGTCAATAATGACTTTCAATGGGCTCATTAGCCTCTAATCGGAACTTTTAAAAGTACCTTTTCTTATCTGTCCAACTTTGAATACGGAACACTGTGTTTTATGACCAGAGATTATTTTACAGCACTATAAACTCACTTTGGAAGTCTAACTATGACTCTGGTTTGTGTGAAGTGGAGACATACACAATTTTGAATACAAAATTTGAGTCAGCAAACCTCACAAAGACAAAATCCCATGAGATATTATTTTCAGTATATGTACGTAGAACATATTTTCATGATCAAAACAAGCAAACATTATTACAAGAAAAATAGCTCTTTGAGATATACAATAGTTGGATCAACTTTTCAACATTGATTTCTGCTATTATTAGTTAGAATAATACTCTAAGACTTTAAAGAATTATGACTTGGAAACACGTATAATTAATTGCATTGGTGAATTAAAATGGGATGCTTGCATTGTCCCTTTTTTCTCCCCAAAGCTATATGTAGTTGTAGCAATGAGCTAGATGGGTAAAATCTGACTTATTACTCATAATGTTGGAAACAAGTGCCCTCTGCACGTTTCAGGCAACTATTTTTGTTGGTCCCAGCTTTTCAACAAATATTGTATGATGAAAAGGTATCACATATTCTGCTCCCATTTAAAAATCTTTAACTCTGTAAAAGTGGAAAAGAAAGTTCTATTTGCAAATAAAAGTGATTTTTTATTTTGGAAAGAAAACATCGTGTGGCTATTAACTTGACTTTTCACAGTCTAAAGAGAAAACTGAAACAAGTCTCTTTACTTGGAAAAAAGAATTATGAAGTTTAAGTGTTGAGAACATCTAATTTTTGAGAATTATATCCATCCATACTCTCACAAATCCAAAGTTGCTACACAGAAAATAAAATGCTAATAATTTCTCATTCTTTTACAATAATGCTTGGTGAAAAAAGTTATGCAGGTACAAACCTATTACATCTCTTATTGATGTTCATTTTGGTCTACCTATCCTCAGAGTCTCAGGACACTTAAATGTTTAGTTGTTCCTAATTTAGTCTTTTTCCTTGTTCACCTACTTACCCACTGTTAAATCTATATTTTAAGTAATTTCAATCAGGGCAAATTAATAAATCCCAGATTGCTCATGAGAGTCAACTGATTCAGAACAAATCTTCCCTAATTGTTTTGTGTTCACATGGGTGTTCACTTTGGCTCCTCTCTGAGCTCCCAGCCAAAGGGGAAAATTACCTTTCCACACCCAACGAAAAAGAGAATCAAAGATTAATTCCTTTGGTGAGCAGCGTGACTGAATAAGCAGTTTTAGCTTGGGGTGTGTGTGTGTGTGTGTGTGTGTGTGTGTGATGAAGATCTGGGTGCAGATTAAGTCAACAAAGTAGTTTTCACATAGAATGATACAGGATCCTGGTATTGCTTTTTGTTAGAAATTGCATATTGAATTTACAATCTTTATTACCAAGTTTTAAAAATCCCAAATGACATGTTTTATTTTCTGTATGAAAGTTTTCTTAAAAAAGCATATTGTCAATTTTTTCTCAGTCTAATTTTATATCTTTCTTCTCTACCCCTCTACAATAACATTTTCTTTTGATAATATCATCTTTTATGCCGTTGAAATGAGCACATCTTTGAGTTAGCTCTTCCTTGTCAGAAGGTAAATAATAGTGCCCTATTTTAAAAAAAAGTCTAACAGTATGTGGCACTGTGCTTCTTACACAGTTTCTCACCCATCTAAATAAAAAGTCTAAGATTAGTTATTGTCTGGCTTGAACTGGGCAAAGTGCCTGAGCTCTCCAGAGAAGCCTGGTCCAAGGTTTCTTTATCAGGGATCACTTTGCTTTAAGAGAGAAACATGGATTGGTTGCTTATAAAAAAGAAAAGAGAAAAATTCCCATAAGCTGAACTGATAATTTAGTAGAAGATGAAGAGGTTTTCACAGAATAATTAGAACACAAGTGAGGTTTTAGAGCCTCCATTTCCTCCCCAAACCTACCTCCAGAAAGTATCACCACCACCCCTTTCCAAGGTGGTGAATCAGACAATCCACTCATCTCAGGGTGTGGTTTCTGCGGTGGTGACTGGCAAAGGGCTTCACTAGAGGGTTAATAAACACTTCTTGAAAATGGCGATGACAGACTGGATTGACTTTGCCACAAAGGTTATGACAGTAGGATTGTAGATGCAGGATTTTAGGTGAATGCCACTGTAAGTGAGAAATTCTAAATGAAATTGATCATATGGGTGGGTATAGGAACACAAACAGAGATTTGAAAACAGTTCTCTCTTCACAAGGTGGTAAGAATTGACTTTTGATGTAGAAAATGAATGACTGCCTTTCAGGTTAAAGTAATTCTGACATAAGATAAAACAAGTGAACACCAAAGAGCTATGTCATTTGTATTCTTTCAGAGTTTGGAAGAGGCGCATAATCTTGGAACACAATACAGTAATGAATTTGCCAACCCAACTAACTTTGGACAAATAAAAGAACTTGTCTGGCCCCTTATTTTCTGGGAAATCCCCACATTTTTATAACTTTAGTTAGCTAAGAAAACTAGTTCTCTTTAACCTTCTTTAGGCTATGCCAAGATCCCAATCAAACTAGGTAGGTTTCTGTTTTATTTTTTACAGAATACAGTAAGTGCAAGCTTGCATACTGCCAGGTCTCCCAGCTCACACCCTGTTCATAAATGAACTTCAGGGAGCATTTTAAAATCAGCAGAGTAACTCTTTCCATTTTTCTTAACCACATTCTCTTTACTGTTATTATTTAATGTCCTTTTATAGTAAATTCTTTATTTTAAACAGACACATAAATACTCTGTTTTAATACTCCCAATTCAAGACTATATAAATGGTGCTACCTAACTGCATTTTGCAATACACAGTAAACTAAGTACCCAAATATTTATGTGTGTATGTATGTATGTATGTATGTATTTCCTTCTTTCTCCTTTTCTTTTCTCTTTCTTTCTTTCTTTCTTTCTTTCTTTCTTTCTTTCTTTCTTTCTTTCTTTCTTTCTTTCTTTTTCCTTCCTTCCTTCCTTCCTTGCTTCCTTCCTTCCTTCCTCCATCCCTCTTTCTTTCTTTCTTTCTTTCTTTCTTTCTTTCTTTCTTTCTTTCTTTCTTTCTTTCTTTCTTTCTTTCTTTTTCTTCCTTTCTTTCCTCCTTTCTTTCTTTCCTGCTGTCCTCAATTCAGAAACCAATCTGCAAGCATTTTCCACATGTGGGTTTTTCCAGCAGTCCCAAAATAGAATGCTTCTATGAAATCTTCCACAACCCAAAATGGCATAAAGCAAAAAAAGCAACTACCATTAATTTACATGGAAATTTTCTGAGTGTTCCCTGACTCCAAATTCAACATATGCACCATGCCTTTATTTTATTCACCATGATCCAAACACTTAATTACATCCAGCTTTACATTAAGCATAATACCCGTCTGAGCTCTTTTACATTTTTCTGATACCTTAGGATGCATCTTGCTAAGAAATGCACAAAATAAATGGAGATAAAGCACAGAATTCAACACTGGGTGCTTGACGCTGAGGTGCTGACTGTAGTGCCCAGGAAGGAGCTTGGCGGGGCCACTCTTGCTGCTCCAGGTGCACACCGCCTCCATGACAGCGCGCTGCCAAACGCACACTGGAAATTTATTTTCACCTCTTTTTTCTGTAAAAGCAAAAATCTTCTTTGAATTTTTTTGGGTTAGCAAAAATAGGTACTAGTATAAGTCTTATATAAAAGCAAGGTGGCGCCATGTGAACTTTTGAAAAGTGGGGACATCTGTGTTAACTCGCCAGTATGAATATCTTCCATCTCTTGACTTGTGTTAAGTAACAATATAAAAAACCCAAACCTTCCGCTTCTAGGAGCTAACATTTGATTGTAAGTGTGTGTGTGTGTGTGTGTGTGTGTGTGTGTGTGTGTAAAAAGAGGGGTGAGCACATGGGGGCATGTACACGATCAACTGCAATTCAAGTCAGAATGGAAACAGCAGTAGAGGTATTTTACATGTGTTTCTTATGATTGTAAGACATATTCAAAAGGTCAAGGGAGGGAGGAAGCCTCCCTGCTTGGAGGTAGAAGCAGGTGATAAAGTGATGGGCAAAGAATGAGGCAGAGACATTCTCTGCTGAAGCAACAGCATGAAGGAAGAGTGGGCTGGGTGGTAAGTACCCTGCAGGAGGGAGCTGAGCTGCCTCTGTAGGTAGTGTAGTGCATCCCCATTTATCTTCATTTCTAGGGTATTGAACGTCTGTCCCCAAGAGATGACTTTGATGACCACGCATAACGTCAAGAGAATCCATCCACACATCCATCCCAAATGAGCTGGATTTCATCTCTACCAGAAAGTAGCCTCTCATTTGAGCAGTGTTTTCTTTTGTATATTTAAAAGTTTCCCATTGTATTTAGACCTTAAAAAGGTAATGCTTTGGACCTGGTTTGAGACTTTAATTTCATATGCTTCTAAATTCTCATTTTTTAAAAGAGAAACTTACTCAAGGCTAAAAAAATATTCAACAATATTTCTGGATATAAAAATATCCAGAAAGTATAAGTTATTTCCAAGGATTATGTTTTTATTGGTGGTGGTGGAGGGTGGATGCTGAATGCAATTTTCTTTCACCTCTTTGTAAATTCGCAACATTACTTTTTTCTTAAACAATTAGAAATCATTTATTATTTCACTGACTTACTCATTTACTCAGTGTTTATGATTCATATTGCATTCCAGGAGCTGTGTGAGAACTCGAGGAGTTTGAAATATGTATTGTTGTTTCCCTACGGAAAACTAAAAACTAAATGAAGCGGATTAAAGGCTCTGTCAGGGGAAGTCCAGACGCTCCAGGAGCCTGTAGGAAAACTATTTGTTGACTCTTAAGAGTCAGGAAGGGTTCCAGAGCTCAGCCCAAGCTGACTCTGAAGACAGGTAGTCAGTCAGAGGGAGCAGAAGGGAAAAGCACACAAAGGAGAGAGAGAATGTTAAACATTGTGAGAAACCGAAGAGGATGGAAGAGCATAACCAAGGACAACAAAAACTGGAGCTGGAGTGGCTGCCATGCCACTGAAACAGGGGAAGGAAGACCAGTTCAGAGTTAAACATGCTTAAGTCATGATGCCTGGGGCCTTCCCTGTTGGGCTTTGTTCCACCCGCAGGGAGCAACTAACCCTCTCTGAAAACTCTGTGTGAGCCTCCTTTAGACAGGGCCAAGCCCGCACTGCAGAAGGCGTCCAAGGCCCTGCGACCCTGTCTCCAAGTGATAACTTAGCAGCCAAATCTCACAACATTCCTGATGTCCCTTTTCCCAAGCACACAAATCAACTGTCAGATTTTAAGCCATTGCTTAACGAATTTCCTCTCAGCTTTACCTACTAAAGTATGATTCATTCTGCCAAATGCATTTAAACGTGCCTGCTCTGTAAAGCACTCCAGGACCATTTCTGACCCCTAAGTTAAGATGAATAATTGTCTCTTCTGTGCTGCTATGGTACTCTCATCTTACCGCCATTAAGTGAGCACAAAACATTTGACTAATAATAGCTAATAAATAGCTATACATATCACTTGCAATGCATAAGGCACTTGTAATTGTATTAATTTATTTAATTCTCATAATTGGTATATTAGGTACATACAATTATATGTCCATTTCATTAATGTGTAAATTTAGGCAAAGAGAGTTTAAGTAACTTGTCTGAGGCCACACAGCCAATAAATGGTAGAACCAGGATTCAACCCAGCCAGCCTGGATCCAAGTGCCATATTCTTGGTCTCTGTGTACAATGAATTCCTGAAAACCAATGACCAAGTTTCACTCATCCTTGTATCCCCAGTATCCCTAGTGCTGGGAGCATTCCATGACCATTTGTTCCAGGGTATGAATATTATTAAATATCACAGGATAACATTTAATAACTTCTTGTAAAAATCTGTTCTGGTCTAACTGCTTTATAGTCAGGAAGTTCTTCTCACCATTTTTCACCTTCATTTGTTTTTTTTGTTGTTGTTGTTTTAAATCCTTACCCAAAGGTATGTTTATTGATTTTAGAGAGAGAGAGAGAAAGACACATCCATATGAAAGAGAAACATGGATCAGATGCCTCCAGTATGCATCCCAACCAGGGGTCGAGCCTACAACCTAAGTATGTGCCCTGACCCAGATCCAACACTCGACTTCTTGGTGTACAGGATGATGCTCCAACCAGCTGAGCCACCTGGTCAGGGCCTGTTATTCACCTTTGATTTAGTCCTCAGTCGACACAAAAAAAGCCCTCTGGCCTTCAATTTTTCCCTGTCTGCTAGATTATTCAATCATGGTAGACATGTATTTCCATTACTCCCATCTAAAAAAACTTAAACACACAAAAAAACCCCACTTAGACCTACTCTTTTCTGAGCTACTTCCCCGGTTCTCATTTTTTTAATCCTTACCCAATGAAATTATATATACATAATATGTATAATAATATATAATATATGTGTGTGTGTGTGTGTGTGTGTATTAGGTATATAAAAAATTGATTTAGAGAGATAAACACCGATGTGAGAGGGAAACATCAGTCAGGAGCCATATGCGACCCAACTGGGGCTTGAACCCACAACCTAGGTATGTGTCCTGATTGAACCTGCAACCTTCTGGTATACAGGATGATGCCCCAACCAACTGAGCCACCTTGCCAGGGTCTTCCTGTTTCTCTTTTATTCTTTGTAGCAAAACTCTTGGTAAGAGGTCCATGCACAATTTCACCATTGCATCTCCTCCTATTCTCTCTTAAACTCATTTCAATCAGGCTTTTACCATCATTATTTTTCAAAATTTGGATCCACCAATAGTCAGTTTCTCATTATTCATATAATGTGACCTATCAACATCATTCAATACAGTTGATCATCTTTTATTTGATAGACTTTCTTCATCTGAGTTCCCATACATCACACTCTCCTTTTTATCTTCTCTTACCATTTACCACTTAATAGATTTTTTTCTTGCTGGTTCTGCCCCTTCTCCTTAAGTTCTCATTGTTGGAATTCCATGAGACTCAGTCCTTGATGCTCTTCTCCTTTCTTGCTGTGCTTCGTCTTGTCTCATGGCCCTAAAAATCATGTAGATGCCTATGATGACCAAATTTTGACCATATGACTACATGATCAAAAGAACTATACTCTTCTAGATTGTGAATAATCTTCCCTTTTTCACTGGTTTACAGAAATGGAACCTCATGAAAGCATGCATAAGGGGTCTGTACAGGCAGCTCACTGGTTACTATACTAATGATTAAAATCCATAGTTGTCACTCTCAATTCATTTTGCTGAGGATGGGACAGCAGGACAACTTGGAAAGGGCTTTTGCACAGCTTCCATCTCTCACTCTGTTACATAGGGACCCTGTGCTTGTTTGCATAAAGAGAACTGCCTTTCTCAGCCATCCCACATACTCTTTATTATAGCAGATGTATGTGCAATATTTATTAGCCTACAGAACATATTTGAATCCCATTCAACTAATTCACTCCTTTAAATGAGCGATGTAATAGCATAAATGGCCCGAGCATCCCTGCATGTGAACCTTTGGCACGCTTATTTTGTTGGTTCTTATTTCCCGGCTGTTATGAGAAGACCACCCATCCCTACACATGCTATCCTGCACCCGAGCTTGTCTAGAATAACCAGCATCCCCAGGATGTCTTGTGCATACTCAAGAACACGCCAGCTTGAACATGCCATTACCTCTGCTCTTTTCTCCCTCTCCTCTCTAACCCCATCTGGTGCTGTTTCTCCAGAGGGCTACAGTGTTCAGAGATTAGTTACTTTTACACAGTTATCATCTTCTGCATTATTCCACTCTCTCCTCCTAGAATCCTCAAAATGTGGACACTACAGTGGGTTCTGGAAAGAAAAGTTATTAGATCTTTTTTTCCCCAGCTGGAGTATTGCCACCAATCAGTATTTCTAGGTTTTAGCGGAAATGTCATTTCAGTTTTACTTGAGCCCCTCCTTTTTCAGTGGAATCAGGCAGGCATTGAGGTCAAGACACAAACTGATA